>CATKWD010000143.1:0-92316 GCA_949825005.1 Gasteruption jaculator
TCTAAGTAGTCGCATCCTTTCGCTTTAGATGTCCGAGGACACCTTACAATTCGTTCCGCTTGACTCGCGGTTTTCCCTGAAGTGTTTTAGGGCCTTGCGATCCTAGATACCTCGTTGTTTAGTGTTGTATCTTAAGGTGACATATTTATGACTGGTTAGTCATCCTACTTGCCAACTGCTACGTTAGTTCACCTTTTTCTTTTTGTCAAAATTATCATATTAATCGTCGAATTCGGTGAACCTTCTAATATGTATCGCGTATGTTTCGACGTTCTCTTTACAATTGTCCTAATAAAAACGGAAGCGCGTAATTACTGTTTCAATGGAAGTTGACTTTAGATTTTCCGTGACTCATCTTCCCTTAACGTTAAAAGGTAAAATTACAATAGTTTAAAAGATGTGAAACAACCAGTTTTTTTTAAAATACATTATTGATTATGTTACTATTATAAATAAATCGCTTTTATATAATATTTTCCTTAGAATCTAATATCAGAGCGAGGTATGTCGCGCGACGTGACACCTCCCCCGCCGGCGAAGATTGACGTCCTCGTCGTCTCTCTGGTTCTTCACTTGTACTGCTCCGAACTGAAGTAATTTCGATGATCTTTTCAGTTCGTGGCTACAAGTTTCGCATTTTGATGCTGATTTCTTTGCGAATGGGTTGTCCAGACAGAGTTCGCATCGCGGTGGCTTCCATGATCCGTTGAGATGTCTTTCCAGAAGAAGTAGATGGTTGTTGTCCCTTTGGAAATATGGATTTCCTTCCGGAAAACGCCAATAAAAACATTCCTGGCAGAGGACATCATCTTTTATCCCTGGGCAGTAGTATGTTACTCCCGTTACACAAAGTGGTCTCGAGTTCTTGACGCGTCTTGACCAACTTTCAGGCTTGGATTGACTTCTTGGGCGACAACTGATTTTATTTCCCATTTCTAGAAAAAATTGTAATTAATATTAGACGCTGATTAAAAGATTGTTTGAATATATATACATATATATATATATATATACAGGGTGTCCCAAAACTCATAATCGACCTTGCAAGAGGTGAAAGAAAATCAAATTCTGAGATGGAATTTCCTTTGCTACTTTTCTGTCCGATCATTATTTACTGAATGAATGATTAACAAGTAAAGTCATCGAAACCCGTGAGCCGGTACAAGCGACAGCAGTACCGGCTCCAGCGGCGCAGCAACTCTATACCTAATACCCTAATCTTGTTCTTAACTTTGTTATTGATTTTATTTCACTATTGTCCTTTTTCATCATTTATGAGTATGAAAAAGAAGCGCGAAAAACATATTGAAATGGCAGAGAGGATTTTCCACTGTTCAATAATGAAAAGTAGGCTTGTTAAATATCCCTGCTCGCGTGAGCTCTTTCGTTTGTACACATGAAATTATTCAAGAAGTGGGCATCTTGATTATGTAATTTCAAAAACTCTGAAGAATTTTCTCCGCACTTCTCTGCTTCTTGGAATGGAGATTCTGAACGGCAATGAAATGGTATGAATAGAGGCGGTGCTGCCTGCTTCGCCCACTGTCGATTTCGAAATGCTGGTCACTGGAATTTTCCTTTTACATGGTAATGTAATGCTTATTAACACATTGCGTACGGGGCACGAGATATCTCGTTTTGGCAAATTGAACGTTGCGGCCGGGTCACGAGATATCTCGTTTTCATTTTTTTTTATTTCAATCGCAACAAACAGCGGCAAATTTTTTTGTTACGTTACCAGGATAACGAAGCCTCTCCCATTCTTAAGACAAATGATTAGTGAATTTCGACATTCCGAGCATATGAGATGATCAATCATTATAGCCAGTACATCAGTAAATCTGTGCTGATCATCGTACGTACCATATCTTATAAATGTGCGGGCTTGAGCACGTGTCGAACGCGTAGAGCGCCGTATGCAATGTGTTAAACGACCTTACTCGCGTGGATAGACAGACTTTGTCCACAAGACATTGCTTAATAAGTTTTCATCTTGATTATACAATTTCAGGAATTCTCGACAGAATTGGATGTGCAAATTTGTGTCTTCTGGATAAAGACTGAACGACAGTGAAATGATACGAATGGAAATGGTTTGATCGAAGCACCTGATTTGCTGTCGATTTTGAAATTTCGGTCACTCTTGTGATGTTTCGACAACTGGTTGTTGGTATTTCCTCTATCTGAATTAGAATATTTTCTTCGTTTTCTGGATTTTTCTTATCTCCAAAACTTCCTTCAGCGCCTTTAGGTTTTAAGTAAATAAATATGTATATTAAATACAAATCAAAAGTAAAGAAATTTTCTATTTTCTATTGTTTGCCTTTTGATAGTTAATTTCAATCACTTTTTATTCGATATCCCATGTAGGGAAAAATAACAAGCCCATTACTGGGCGAGTATAGGTGGCCGGGCTCTCATTAATGGTCCATTAATGGCAACCACGAGTGGGCCAGTACTGAAAAATTTTGGATGATAACTTGGGGCTTTTAACGGTGAAATGTATTGGGCCAAGAACAACAGCCTTTAATAGCCCATGTAATGTAAAACAACAGGGTCATTAATGGGCCATTATTGGCGGCCAGGCTCCCATTAATGGTTTATTAACGACGACCACGAATGGGCCAGTACTGAAAAGTTCTTGGATGGATGATAACTTTGGCCCTTTAATGGTGATATGTATTGGGCCAAGAACGGTAGTCTTTAATAGCCCATCAATGTAGCCAATGATATACTATTACACACTTTTCAATGTTGGTTCAGCAATGACAGCCAGATGCGGCCAATACAGGCATCCGCTTAATTGTTCATCGATTGTTAAGACACTTTTATTGAAAAAAAAATCTGCAATTATTTATCAAAGTTATGAATAACTATGTTAAAACTTATTACAATATTGAAAGCTTATAATATTTAACATTTAAGTTTTTTCGATGCTGATCTAATAATTCGCCCTCCTTCTCGATTATTTGCTTCGGAGACTTTTGCCACTTTTCCAGATAAATTTTTCAATTCCTCTGACGTTTGGAAATTCTCAACAAATACATTTGTAACATATGAATGAAGAATAATTAATCGATTAATTAGTGAGTTATGAATAATTTCGAAAAAAAACCGAAAAAGTACCACGTATTTTGATAAAAATGCATAAGTAATTTTAAATTGTAATAAAAAATAAGATTTTAAATAACTAGGATTGAAATCAAACATGCAAGTGTTTAATTCAATATGTCATCCTTTCGATAATATTTTACTTTTTCATTTAAAAGGAATAGTACATATAATAAAGGAAATTTCATTTTTTAGGAGTAATTATTAAAAATATTAAACAGGAAGAATATAAAAATGTAGTGTTCAATTGGGATGAAGTAGAATAAATTAATAATTTGATAAAAACAAATCTTTTCTAATAAATTCTTTTCTATTATACAAAACGCATGCATTTGAATTGAATAAATATTCAAAAAAGCGAATTTTAGTAAAAATTAATTGAAAATGAATAAAAGTTATTTCTCATCTTAAAGCTTATCAATTATAAATTCTCGGCACGATTAAATACTGTGCCATAATTAACGTTTTTTATCAACAATTTATTAATTTTACTTATATTATTATTCTTAAGTTGTATCCTAACAAATTAATTAAAAGATAACAACTATTTCGAAAATTAATTAACGATTGCGAGTTTCTAATGCCCATTACATTGTGTGACGGTGGCCCAGTAAAACGCCAATTGCCAGTAAAGAATTCTAAAATTCAAAGGGTAATGGTAGCCAGAGCTTTGCCATTCGTGGGCCGTGAACCGCGGACGGAAAACTATACTCTGGCCGATAGCTGGTTTCTGTAGCCACGTCTAGGCTTCCCTTTATAGGACGGCTGCCAGAGTTATGCCATTCGTGGGCCGTGAACGGCGAACGGATCTATGGCCATTTATTGTAAACCATGCTCTGGCCGATACTTGGCTGTGTTGTCATGTCTGGGCTTCCGTACAGGGGATTAACCATTAAATATTTCGTATGTTAATGCTTAAAACAAGTATTTAACACTTAATATTTTGTCGTATAATCTTGTAAGAAAATAATACCCGTACGACTCGCCATGGAGTCAGTGACTGATATAATGTGTGACGTGGTATTTCGCGAGGCTCGGGGAACCTCACCACGTGCACTTTAATTGAACCGTTGGGCGCCAGCCAGGATTCGCCTGGCGGTGCTGGGTGCTGAAAATCTTGAGAAACGGGGAATCAGGAAAAAGAAAACTCCCGAACTCGTTAAATAATAAATGACAAAACCGGATCGGCCGGGCTATATTTAATAATAATTTGAACCGAGCATACAAACGAATTTACTAGTCCGCCAATATAACCGTTAGTTCAAAAATACAAGATGTCGGCCGGGATACGTCCGGACCGCACTCTCTCACTCTCTCTCTCTCGTTCACTCTCGCACTCACACTCTTCAACAATAAAATTTCGAGAATCACAATTTAGTTACTCAGATTTAACATGTGGGACCTGCCGGAGAAGCCGGTCGGTTTCCCCTGGGCACGTTACCGCAAGCCGGAATCCCGGATTCCGGGCGAGCCACGTGGAAGAGAGTCGGTTACTCTCCTCCCGGAATCGTTCAAATTCGACCGGGCGACCGGAACGCGGTCGTACTAACCGGTACGGTTCGAAAACGTACAATCAAAATGACACAAAACGAAAAGTCGGAGACACCGGTAAGCGTCACTCACCCCTTTACAATAACGAAGGAACCTCGCTCGTTCCTTATCTGATTCGACGGGGATCGTTGGTCCTTAAAATGGCGCCGGGCGGTGGCCAGGGAGGCGGCGGTCTTGCCTCACCGATGTCCAGCACAGGAATCTCGATTTCGTCGTCTTCTTCCCGAGATCTACCGGTAGTCCGGCTGGAGGGGGATAACGATCCGTATCGCAGCGCTGAAATCGTTCGTTGCCTCTGCGTTGTGCTGCCCTTGGTACTACGGGCGATCTCCTTATCATGCGGGAAGATACGAAATCTGGATCGTTGGTGGAGTTCTTCCGGATGTCTGTCCGTGGAGGATCTCCGAACAGGAAGGTCGGAGTTCTTCTTGTCCGGGCCGGAAGCTGTTCTATCCGATTTCTTCTGATTTCGGATTACGGCAGGACGGATCCTCTTCCATCGGCGACGTTAGCAGTTCGGCGATGTTTAAATATCCCTCTTGGTTAAGATGGCAATGGTCCTAGTCGGCCTGGTGAGTCGGCGATATTTCCCCAGGCTAGTGGCGTGCCGATCCTCGATCGATACCGGCACGTGTGAGTGGCCAGACGAAATGTTTTGTGAAATAGAAATATCAGAACGTAAGTCAAGATGGACTGATTAGGTTATGGTGCCCAGGGGTAACGACGTGCTTCTTCGTTTACACGGGATTCTCGTTAGATTCCCGTGCTGGACATTTTCCCGGATATTCCGGAAAGGTTCCTTTAAGAGGACCTCCGGATAATTCTCAAAAGATGTGGATGGGGTCCGTAAAAACCCCATCACAAATGATATTGAGAGAAATTTTACTCCACTCTTGGTTTTATACTGTGACGTGGCATTTTGCCACCCCTCCAGGTGGGAGCACTTTCTATTTCTCTTTCTTTTTTCTATTATTTCTTTTCTCTGTCTTTTTTTGTCATTGTTATCGAATATTTTTTTTTATGATTATCATTGATTTTATTGGCGGCTATGGCGAAGTCCAGGGATCTCCCTGAGAGGAGGGGGGCCCTTGAACATTAGTCAAGCGCCTGTCTAGTATTTCTTTTCTTTATGCTTCTTTTTATCATTCTATTATCATGTTATTTCTTCTTGTGCGTACCATGTCGAAATTGACTGTATTATATTCTTTTTTTGTTTTGAGCTATTCCCATTGTGTAAGATTGTTTTTCAGGAATTTATTGTGTAATTGTGCGAAACCGTGACGTTTATTTTAGCTCCATGTAAGAATAGGTGAGGACACAGCCTCCCTTTTCCCCTACTCTGAAACCCTCTTTCCTCCCTCGCGAATTTCCCCTTTTCCCTTTTTGGGACCCTAAAGAATTATTCCCGTTGCGGTACCCTCGTTCGCGGATCCCTTATTGCTGGATGGCGACAAAAGAAGGTCTACGCCGATAAGGAAGATTCGCCGGCGACGAATCCTTGGATAAGGAAGGAAACTAGTAGAGGCTATCGACCCGAAGACCTAGCGGAAAGAGGTCAGCACCTCTTGGCCCAATTAAGTAGCGGACTCCCCTGGAAGGGGAAATTGCAGCATGGAGGTCCCGCAAATTAGCGCCGAACTCCAGAGATACTTGGACCGCCGAGCCGTGCCACGTGAATAGGCTAACGAGTCTTGTGCTGCATACCGAATAGAAGGAGTGAGAGAAAAAGAATAAGAAAAAGGAATTTTCTTTTCGCCCGTGTGGTTTTTTTTGTGTTGTTGGGGTGGTGTGCCGTGGGTCTTTGAAGGACGAGCGAAGTCCCCTGGAGCGGAGGCGGATTGTCACCACGCCATCGGCGAGCCATCCGGCGAAAAAAGATAGCGAGAAGGGTACCGTACCCTTTCTCGTTTCTCATTCCCCCTTTTTATTCGTTCTTTTCTTTTTTTTTGTTCCCGCTCTCGTCCTCTCTTGTAAAGTTTTTGGTTGCCGTCCCTTTTCCGGCTTAGTTGAGCCCCCATCGCGTCTTTTCTGTCCCCCTTTTTGAGCATCCCCTCTTATCTTTTGCTGTGCCCCCGTACGCTCGAGTTGTAACACGGTTTCGCGTTCTTTTTTTCTTTTTAACGAATTTCTTTATTTTTCTTTCTCTTTTTTTGTCCGTGCGTTATATTTCAAAAATTTCTGTCGCGTTCCCCCCGTTCATCTCAGTACCGAATTTTCTTAGTTTTATTATTGGATAGAATTACGTTTATTTTTCTTATTTTTGATTTTCGCCGCGTTTTTTTTCCTTTCTCTTGTACCGCGAATTCATTTTTTTTATTCACGAAATTATATTTGAAGTTTTTGTTATCAATAAATTGCGCCGTTGCGCCTTTTTTTTGTCATATCCCGCGTGAGTCTCCTTTTTTTTCTGAGAAGGAGGCAGGATCCCCTCTGGGACTCCTGCCCTCCCTGAGTTCGCCGAGCCCCCCCTTTACTCCCTCTCGTGATCATTGTTTTTTTTTGTCTGTGCATCTCCTTCTTGTTGTTTTCAGGAGTTTCTTTTTTTTGTTTCGTTTTCTTGCGTACCGCGTCAGGATCCCCAAAAAAGAATCCTGACTGGCGCCCAATAACCCCTTGGAGCTCTTGCGAGCAAGGGTGCCCTCCCTAAAACGACCCTTACCCTCGCGGGAAGGAACGAAGGGGCAGGATTTGTCGACACCGGTATCTCCGTGTCCACCTAGGAAGGGGAAACGGGGAGAACGGCGGTTGCAATACAAATCTCTCGGTTTTGTGTACGTAGTTCCTATTTTCTCATAAGGCTCCACCCATCTTCAAGCTCAGCTTGATAAGAAAATTGGAACTACGTATAAGAAGACGAATGATCTGTATAAAGCTCTAACCAATAAGTAGATAAAAATCTTTCTTGATTTTATTATTAGACTCGCTGCGTCAATGACGAGTCGTTATACGATTGTTATTGGCTCAAAAGGCTATGCCATATAACATATTAAGTATTAAATACTCGTTTTAAGAAAAAATATTCGAATGAAATAAATAACAATGTTAATAACGAGATTAGGATATTAGATATAGAGTTGCTGCGCTGCTGGAGTCGGTACTGCTGCCGCTTGTACCGGCTCACGGGATTCGATGACTTTACTTGTTAATAATTCAGTAAATAATGATCGGACAGAAAAGTAGCAAAGGAAATTCCATCTCAGAATTTGATTTTCTTTCACCTCTTGCAAGGTAATATATATATATATATATATATTAGAATTGGTCAATTCAAGGACTTTTACCAAAAGCTATAGATAGGTTATACATCGTAAAATTTCGATATACATCGGCGATGTATACCAGAAAAAATAATTTTTATTCATGTATAGCTTATATTTTGAAAATGTATAACAATTTTCCCTTTCGAGGACATTACAATAATCGTCCTTTTTGAGGACTTTTGATTTAAAAAATGTATTTGTAAGTTTACTTCATTAATGGCATCAAAAATTGCATCGCTTTTTTCCATAGAGTTCAAACATATTTTTTCAGAATTTTTTCAACAAATTTTTAATAACAAAATATGTGGTTCTGCAAAAAAATGTCTACATACTCAGGGAAGACACCTAAATATTCAAATACGTATATAATACGATTTTGGCTAAAATTAATTGCACATTGAAGATCAAATGAAGATTAACTTTTTTTTAAGCGGGTACCCCTGTTTTGGTTACGGGATCTTATTCCATGTGTAAAACGACCATGAAAAACTATCTCATGGAAGAACAGGGTACAATGGCATCTCCTAAAAAGTGTGCTTTAAGAAAAAAAGTTTCAAACAAACATTGGTAGGTTCAGAAAGCTGGTCAAACTGGCGGCATTAGTTGTGCAATTTGTGAAGGTCTTCAAGGTTAAACAAAGGTCAGATTTTTGTTTGAGCACCTCTATTTTGTATTACGGAGTTTCGTATTGGTCCGCCATTTAAAAGTTGCCATTAATATTTAACTCTCTCACGTGCGAAAGGTCCTCAAAGAAACCAAATCTTGTTTGAAAACGTCCGTGAAGTGACCAATTCATAAGTGTATTTGTATTAACAATCCGAATCTGTTTAACAAGGATTTATGTAACGTTGCAGTAATCACCAGTACTGTATCGGAAGTAATTTTTCCGCATTATTTCCTAAATTAATCTTCCTTCATATCACACTTTTACACGTATCGCAGTTGTTCCTCTAATGAAATTACATAACCGAAATAATGTTTCCAATATGAATCGGTATTTGCTTAGTAGATATTCACGTAACAGAAAAAATATTCTGAAACAAGTATAACAGGTATTTTACTTAAAACCTAGTTGAATTTTGGATCATTTAAAAGTTGCCATTAATACTCGATTCTCTCACGTGCAAAAGGTCCTCAAAGAAACCGAATCTTATTTGAAAAAGTCCGCGAAATGACCAATTCATAAGTGTGTTTGTATTAATAATTTGTATCTGTTTAACAAGAATTTAAGCAATGTTACAGTAATCACCAATACCGTATAGGAAGTAATTTTTACAACACGGATTATTCTTTCAGAATTTGAGATTATCGTTAATACTTGAGGAACACCTGCACATATCTATGAAACTATAGCCAATTGGCGGTAACTAACTTTCTTAATACAAATAGATTTATGAATTGGTCATTTCGCGGACGTTTTCAGACAAGATTTGGTTTCTTTGAGGACCTTTTGCACGTGAAAGAATCAAGTAACGAAATTTCCGATATGAATCGGTATTTGTTTGTTAGACATTTACATAACAGAAAAGGTATTCTGAAACAATTTTAAAAGTTATTTTACTTAAAACCTAGTTTAATTTTGGAACGTTTAATAGTTGTTATTAACACTTGATTCTCTCACGTGCAAAAGGTCCTCAAAGAAACCAAATCTTATTTGAAAACGTCCGCGAACTGACCAATTCATAAGTGCATTTGTATTAACAATCAGGATATGTTTAACAAGGATTTATATAACGTTGCGGTAATCACCAATACTGTATAGGAATTAATTTTTTCAACACAGATTATTCTTACACAATTTGAGATTATCGTTAATACTTGAGGAACACCTGCACATATCCCGGAAACTATAGCCAACTGCCGGTAACTGACTGTGTTAATACAAATACACTTATGAATTGGTCATTTCGCGGACGTTTTCAAATAAGATTTGGTTTCTTTGAGGACCTTTTGCACGTGAGAGAATGAAGTATTAATGGTAACTTTTGAATGTTCCAAAATTAAAGTAGGTTTTAAGTAAAATACCTCTTATTCTTGTTTCAGAATACCTTTTCTGATATGTGAATGTCTACTAAGCAAATACCGATTCATATTGGAAATATAGTTTCAGTTTAGTAATTTCATTAAAGGAACAATTGCGATACGTGTAAAAGTGTGATGGGAAGGAAGATTAATTTAGTGAATGATGCGATAAAATTATTAACTGACCAACGGTTCAAAAATCTCTGCGAATTCTCAATCGGGTTTTTTATCTTTAGCTTGTTCTTTATGCACAACGCTTTCTATATTCGTCAATTTTATCAATTTGTGAACATCATCAAGTGAAAGTTGGTGACTTCGAGGAATCTCCGTATTAACGGGTATTCTTCAAGTATTAACGGTAATTTCAAATTGTGTAAGAATCATCTGTGTTGAAAAAATTAATTCCTATACAGTATTGGTGATTGACTGCAACGTTATTTAAATCCTTGTTAAACAGATACTGATTGTTAACACAAATACACTTATGAGTTGGTGCTTTCGCGGACGTTTTCAAACAAGATTTGGTCTTTTTGAGGACCTTTTGCACGTGAGAGAATCAAGTATTAATGGCAACTTTTAAAAGTTCCAAAATTAAACTCGGTTTTAATTAAAATACCTTTTATACTTGTTTCAGAATATTTTTTCTGTTATGTGAATATCTACTAAGCAAATAGCGATTCATATTGGAAATATAGTTTCGGTTTAGTAATTTCATTACAGGAACAATTGCGATACGCGTAAAAGTGTGATATGAAGAAAGATTAATTTAGGGAATAATACGAAAAAATTACTTTCTATACAGTATTGGTGATTACTGCAACGTCATTTAAAACCTTGTTAAACAGATACTGATTGTTAATACAAATACACTTATGAATTGGCCATTTCGCGGACGTTTTCAAACAAGATTTGGTTTCTTTGAGGACCTTTTGAACGTGAGAGAATCAAGTCTTAATGTCAAATTTTATATATTTACAATATGCCTTTTCTGTAATGTGAATGTCTAATAAACATATACCGATTCATATCGGAAATTTCAGTATTTGATTCTCTCACGTGCAGAAGGTCTTCAAAGAGACCAATTCTTATTTGAAAACGTCCGCGAAATGACCAATTCATTAGTGTATTTACATTAACAATGAGTATCTGTTTAACAAGGATTTAAATAACGTTGCAGTAATCACCAATACCGTATAGGAAGTAATTTTTTCAACACAGATTATTCTTACACAATTTGAGATTATCGTTAATACCTGAGGAACACCTGCATATATCCCGGAAACTGTAGCCAATTGCCGGTAACTTTCTTAATACAAATAGATTTATGAATTGGCCATTTCGCGGACGTTTTCAGACAAGATTTGGTTTCTTTGAGGACCTTTTGCACGTGAAAGAATCAAGTAACGAAATTTCCGATATGAATCGGTATTTGTTTGTTAGACATTCACATAACAGAAAAGGTATTCTGAAATAATTTTAAAAGTTATTTTACTTAAAACCTAGTTTAATTTTGGAACGTTTAATAGTTGTTATTAACACATGATTCTCTCACGTGCAAAAGGTCCTCAAAGAAACCAAATATTATTTGAAAACGTCCGCGACCAATTCATAAGTGTGTATGTATTAAAAATCAGGATATGTTTAACAAGGATTTATATAACGTTGCAGTAATCACTAATACTGTATAGGAATTAATTTTTTCAACACAGATTATTCTTACACAATTTGAGATTATCGTTAATACTTGAGGAACACCTGCACATATCCCGGAAACTATAGCCAACTGCCGGCAACTGACTGTGTTAATACAAATACACTTATGAATTGGTCATTTCGCGGACGTTTTAAGACAAGATTTAGTCTCTTTGAGGACCTTTTGCACCAAATGCCTCCACCTGTAGAAAAATTAGCGCACTACATAGTGCACCCTTTGAAACCATGTAACTATTATTTTTAATATACAGGGTGGTCCTCGCAACAACTTTGTTCTTTCTTAATTAGAAAAAACTTGAAGAAAATTTTTAAGTAGTAAAGTGTATTTACTCGTTACTTATAAGGTTTAGGGCTAATAAAGTTACACTCTTTATTCAGAATTCAATATTCTACCACAATTGTGCTTAAAAAATATAGTATTCCATTCAAGAAGACCAAATTATCCTTCAAATCTCCGAAATGTCTCCACCTGTATAAAAAATTAATGCACTACATAGTGCACCCTTTCAAATCCTGCAACTTTTGTGTTTAACATTTTTTCGTGCGTTGCATATTTTGGAAGTTATAACGGTTGCAAAATTTGCATGGACCACCCTGTATATGCCCCCCCCTACTATATTGCAAATAATTTACAACATGATAGCTTTTGATGTAAATTACATTCTATTTCCCCGTGTAATAATTCTCAAGAAAAAAAAATGTTTCATCACTTACATGCGGTCTGTTACTGTGAGGGGTGGTTTGCGGTATTTGGGGATATGTGCATTAAAAATCCTGAAACACGACAACTAAGATATTCGATAGAGTAAAAGAAAATGCTTTTCTTTATCTTTTTGAGTCCTATCCTGGTTTGTGTGAAAAAAAAGCATAAAAATGTAGTTTTTTATAATAGAAAATAAAGGTCACAACCCCTTGGGTCATAAACATACCTAATATCTTCGACTTTTTATGACAAATATTTTCTACTTGGTTTTTTAAAAAAATATTAATTAGAAGCCGAGATATGATAAAAAAACGATTTTCGGGCAAAACTTTAGGGGTGGTTTTCACCCCCTTAAAGTGGATGTCGGCACAAAAGAAAAAATACATGCCTCTTATTTGTTCAAGTGCTACAATATATAAAAAAATTATTCAAATCGATGAGGTAGGGTTGGGAGCCTTACCTTATAAATAAAAACTAAATAAATAAATAAAAAATTAAAATGTCCTCAAATTCACCAAATATTGAAAGTCCGCGAACAGGTAATTTTATATAAAACCTTTTTGGGGACCGTCCTCAAATAACCCAATGTTTGCTTAATCTATTTGCGGACGGTCCTCAAAAGGGACAAAAGTCCTCAAATTGCCCAATCTTTATTAAAAAAAGTCCCTGAATTGGTCATTTCACACACACATATATATATATATATATATATATATATATATATATATATATATATATATATATATATATATGCACAGAGCATAGTTTGTGCCACCATATTTTGGGTTTATTAATAGATGCTACAGGAACTTCGAATTAGCGCCCAAGTTGATTTTTCATTTATAAGGCAATAATTCAAAAGTTATTTCATTTCTTGTCTGTAACGTATACTTTGAGCCACGATTTGTCTCGACGCATAGTTTGGGTACTGTCCCTAAAGTATGCGTTTGTACCTGAATTATACGTATTTTCACCGAATCATGAATTTTTAAAAAGGTTCCCGAAATATGCAATATAACTAAATGCTAATAATTCTATATAAATTTTTTTAGACATATTCTCACAACAGCAATATTCTTTGAAGATTAACACAGATCACATGAAACATGTCTATCTCTTAACTATACATGATTAATGATCATTAATAATTTAATGTCGATATAACTTGTGTACTTATTTTGAATAATACTTTTTTCATATTTTTGTTCAATAAACAGTGTAAACGGTGAATTTTTTTATATAGCCCGTAAAACCGAAAGAATGCGTTAAACCAAACAAATGCATTTATACAAAGCATGATTTGAGAACTTCAGTCAAATCGTTGCACGATGTATTATCAATATTCTTTCAAATGCATAATAGTTTCAGGTACTTAAACCAAATTTTGGGATACTCATTTAGATAAAATGTTGAAACCCTCTCGAAATAAAATTAAAAATTCGTGTACGACGTTCCGTGGAAATTGAATAACTCGTTTGCTGGTACTGGGTGGTCTCTTATAATATAATCTGTTTAAAGTATTCGTTGAATCGAAACAATTCATGCATACAAAGCATAATTTGAAACATGGTCTAATCTATTCTTTGGGGATAAGTTTTAAACTGACAATGAATTTTAGCAATCCATGTAAAAGTAAGACTGTACCCGCTGAATAGAATTATTTTATTTGCTTAATGAAGCATAATTTAAAGTAGATGTAAGCAGTAAAGTGATTGGCACTTTAAACTAAAACGCCACATAAACGACGATTAAAAAATTCGAATGTAGGAAATGTAACAATGAATTCGATGAAGGTTTTACAGAAAACTGTAATAATCGAGAAGTAACAAACTTTATCTGAACTAGTTTGAAGATATACAAGAAACATGTAAAAAAAGTGTCATTTCTGAAAAAAGACAGTTAGTGACCAGCATGAGAGAGTGATCGCCAACTTATGCGATTGCGATTGACATACAAATTATGAAGCAGAAAATCAATGAATTTTGAATATATTTATAAAAAAAGCAGAATATATGATACTTTTACACTTCTTGATTAAAAAAGTGCGGCCAATCACTGTCACATAGCCAACAACTGTATCGTTTACACCTATTAGGGCAAAAGTAAACAAACACAAGAATAGAATGAACTTTTGTTTTATTAATCAAACGTAGAGAAGAAAATAAGATTTTACTTTAACTTTGTTATAATAAGTTTTGGCGTATTTTACGTCGAGATTCTATCCTTTGCAAATTATCAATATAAGTTTTCATTTGTGCCGCATTTCGATTTTGAAACACGTTCGGATGCTTATTAATAATTGTACGACATCTGGCCAATGATGGCAACTTTGAAAGTTTTTTTGGGTCGCCAATCTCCTTTCGCAATATTTGCTTTTCATTTTTGTCCCACCTTTTTCGCTGGATTAGTGTAGCTGAAATAAGAGAAAAAATTAAAGCATGCACTGTGTAGATAATATGCATTATATACAGAGGGTTTTCAAAAAGTAACGGACCCTCTCCCTATTTAAAAATCTATGTATTATAGAGAAAAATAACTCGAATCCTGTATTAAGGTTCATGGAAGGGACCTTTACTTTTTGAAAACTTTGTATACCTATTATTCTATTTTTGTTGTACTGAATAGTCTTTAAAGTATATGTCACAACAAATAACTAATTACATGTGAAGCATAATTAAAGACAACTTGAGTACATCGAATATAGACAAACATTATAAGAACCTGATGTTATACTAATATATGTATGCGTACCATTTCGGCATTTCGTGATCAAATATTGATCTTCATTGGAACTATCATCATCGGAATTTTCGACCACTCTTCTATTTCGTCTGGCAGATTTGCGACCCTTGGCTTTAGCCGTATTATTTGTTTCGGAATTACCGCTGGGCTCTTGTGAGCAAGAAGGTTGTGGCTCTTCAGAAACTTCCATGTGGATTTCCTTGTAGTTGCTGTCACATTTACTACCATCGCCGCATTTTCTTTTGTAGCTTCGTTTTATTTTTTCCATCAGTTTCCGTTGCGCCCTCAATATCAGAATCCTCGATCCTTCTTATATTTCGTGAAGCGTATTTATGACTGTTGACCAGATTGACATTATTTGTATCGGAATTTTCATTTCTCTCATCATCATATGTGATCTGGGTTGATACTGCAATAAAAAGTATGCATATTAATATTTTTTTATAAATAAAGTACATATAAATCAGCACAAAAGAAGATTTTAAAACAATTACTACATGACTGTTGTGAGTAAGAAGGTTGCACCTCGACAGCAACATTAATATCAACTTTTTTGTTGACGCTGCCACACCTACCATCACTTCGTTTTCTTTTTCGGCTCTGCGTTGTAGTCTTGTTTTTCTCCTCAGTCTCGCTTGTACTATCATCATTGTCAATATCACCTACTGCAGCCTGCAAAAGACGTGATACTTCTACCATATCTTTTAGACAATTCGGGACCCGGTAATAATCTCTGTGAATTTTCTCATGGTGCCCCATGAAGTTGGCTAGATCGGTGACTTGACTCTCCTGGATACCGAGCATGGCCGTGTAGGTTGCAATATGTTTTCGGAGAATGGTGCATCGCAGAGTTTCCGGCACTGCTGCGCCACAGCATTTGGAAAATTTTACCATAAGAGCACATGCCCTAAAATATCTTCGTTTCAGATATTGGTCACCAGGTACGGCAAATAAAAATGGATTATTTGCAGACACACGGGCGTTACTTCGATATTTAAGTATCGTGTCGATGTATCGCAATAGAAACTTGTGCAGTAGAACAGCTACTGTTCGACCTAACTTTCCACGGCAAACAATACGTACAAATTGTTTTGCTTGCATTTGAGATTCTTTAGACACTTTATTGTATATATCCAAATTAAGAGCCTCATCAATTCTTTCTTGATTTTTATAATTTTCAAGCAAAAATCTTTCGCTTTCTCCTGGTCTTCGCCGATTGAACATTATTAAAAGAATGAGTGAAGCTTCTGACAATTGTGTCCATGCTGTTAAATCAAATTCATTCGTTAAAATTGTCATGGCTTTTTCGCAAATATCTTTCACATACTTGTACAGTTTCGAAATATCTTCTTTTGATGGTAAAACTATTTTTTTACTCCGACGGTACGTTGCTTGATCCTCTAGAACCTTCCTACGTATTGTCGTCGAGTAATCTTCTTCAAATACCAAAAGGAATTCATCGACTTCTTTCTTTTTTTTCGCGTCTTGTTTTTTTATGCACTCGGTTTGAAGAATACGCCCACATTTCTTTATATGTGTCCCGATTGAATTTGGATTAGATGGCGTTTTGAAGAGTCGGTTTTCAGTGTTATAATTTCCACACACTTTTACAGCTTTCAGGAGATCGTCATAGAACCGTGGATGAAAAATTGACGCAAAATCATCAATTTTGTTGTTGATTTTTTTGATCTCTATCTTTAATCGAGTAAAAAGTCTCAAATGACTTCTTATCATAGCAAACTGATGTTCTAAAGTGTATTTATCACAAAGTCTATTCCCATATAAAATCAGTAATTCATCATATTTTATGGCGCGCGATATCTCATCATCCTGAAATGCTGGAAAAACGTCTCGTTGCCTTGTGTGATTGGCACGACTGTGAATATATCCGGCCAAACGTTTGCCTTGCATTGTTTGTCCACGTTCGCCAGTTTTATGTGCACGGTTGCATTTTGAATAATGAATTCGAAACGTTCTTCTTGAATAAAATCCAAAACAGTTATCGCAAACGACATAATCCTCCACTTCTTTTTTGTGTTTTGGTTGTGGTCGACGACATGTTATCAGTGTTTTAGAACCTGCATCGAGATGTGTGTTATGAATATAATCGCCTTGTTTTCGTAATTTTGCTACTGCTCTATTTCGTTCAGTGCCTTCTCGATAGCTGAGACATTCCTGAACTGCTTCAACATCAGAATGCTTGGCCAGTACATGTCGCTGATACCTGCTTTGCAATTTTTTACAAAATTGGCAAAAGTGCATTTTTGTTCCACTGTTTTTCGACGACGGAACACTCAGCTGACGACTGTCCACTGGTGGTCCTGGACTCATTAGAGAAGCAATCAGTTCCTTTTTTTTAGTTCTAGCGTAAGAATCGTTAATTGACACCTCCAACGCGTTTGCACCTATATTACTTGGATTATAATCCGAATCTCGCTTGTTTGTATTTTCTGTAGTTCCATCGAGACTATCAGGTAAATGGTTGATGTCAGAGACATTAGTAGCAACTATTACCTCATCTTGCTGAACACACGCAGTATTGTCATGAGCTATTGGTGTCGAAATGTCGCCGGTGTTATTTATTGACTCTTCAATAATATTGCGCTCAGCTTCAACTTCAGCATTAGCTGCGGAACTTTCACTGTTTATCATCCAGTCGTTCCCAACGACCTGCAAAATTTCTGAAACGTTATCGGGTGGTGCGCTAATCTCTGTTGAGGCAACTTCAATTTCCGATAAGCTAATCGAATTTTGATCTGGTGGTTTATCACAAACAGGGGTTGAGCAACCCCTCCCATCTGCGAGATGTGAATCGTCACAGTAATTTTCTATCGAAAATTTTGAACCTTGTTTTTCAGATATATCAAGCTGATCGAGTTGCCGCGTACGATCATTTGTATCTGGAAAATGAATATCAAGCAATTACTGCAAATGTTTATTATCCATCGTTACACAATAACTTCTTAAATTATTTATAATTAATTTATCGTTAACATTCAACTCATTTGTTGTTTACTTATAGACGTTAATCTTTTGATAACTTCCTAGCTGATGTTTTCTAAAACCATGCAAAAGAAGAAACAAATATTTTATCGTTGTCCGGAGAAAAAATATGACGATATTATTTTACAATATGTGGCCGTTTGCCATATAGTTTCAAGGTCTACTTTTTTTCAATAAAAACCCATTTTTTGGCTACAACATTTTGTATTACATAAAAAAACAAACTACCTTTGTTTAGAACATTTTTTCATTCAGAAACTATATATTGGGTTGGGGAAAAAGTAATTTCGGTTTATCCCATTGAAAAACATGGTAAAAGGCAAAATTACTTTTTCCCCAACCCAATATATAAACAAGAAATTTTGGGACATATTAAAACTTCGTAGACGGAAATCATTTACTTTTGAAAAAAATGTTCTGAAGCAAATAGTATTTATTTTAATCAAATAATTTCGGGAGAATTTTTGTAGAATTTTTTATTCATTTTCAGTGTTGCCGTGAAAAAAAGTATTAAAAGAGTTTACATTCATGAGAATATTAAAAAAAATCTCTTAGTGTTACTAGACTAAAATTCGTATTTTCATTTTCAAAATTTTACCCCAAAGTTAATGGTTTTCGGATAAAAAATATTTTCATGTAATAAATTTTTTCACTTTGTGCAATACATTACGAAATTGAAGTTTCATAAGAAAACGTTCTAAATGAAAATTGTTGCGTTTTTTACCTAGAAGAATATTCTAAAATAAAAAATGGACTTATATTTTTTACAAAGATCACCGTAAAATAACTTTGGAAATTCATCCCCTACGCATAAAAAAATTAATATGACTGTAATCGCTGCCTTATAAAATGGTAAAACATTTTTTTCGACTTTCTTCGAAAACCCTTTCTTCGAAAACCCTAGCTTTCACATTAAACAGATGAAAGATAAGAAAATTGATATGATAAACAAATTGAAAGATAAAAAAATATGTAAATTTTGCCATATTTACCTGTGGACATTGAGGATTTAATTTTTTCTGTTGCATTTTTATCTTCACGACTTTTATCAGAAGTTTTCAAATACGGATGTTGTAAGTCCTTTATCACTAAATTTTCAAGTGATATTTGCAATTGTTCATTTGAATCTGAAAAAATATGTACATACAATATGCAAAGAATCATTAAACGACAAAACGACAACAATCTAATAATTCATTAGATTAAATTAAATGGGTTGGTTTTTAAAGAATACGCTTCAATAAATTATTCCAATATTTTTACATTTCGATTGAATCAATCCTAATTATGTTTTCTTAGGAAAAATTGTTAATTGGTGATTAATATTTAATTTTCATGCAAAAAGGGAAGAGCAAGTAGGAAACTTAATGAACATCATCAACGCACACTGAAAATGGGAAAATAATCACATTCCTTTGTATGTCATAGTCGCCAAAGTATGCGATTCAAGAAAGTATCTTTTACAGTTGAAGCGTAATTTGGCACCAGCTTCAGTATTTGTTTTAATTATACGATATATAAAAATTTTAACAAATCATACATTGAATTAATAGCTGCAGAATTATTTATGAAATTATTTCTATAGCAAATTTAATACTTACCGTTGATCTCAACCAAAAATCCAGAGTATGAACATCCTTTATATTTTATGATGCACGAATCTTCTTGAATTATTTTAACACTTTTTGATGGAACTACCAGATGGTCTTGGTTGTCGAATTTTACTAATGAGAACATATTTTTAAAGTTGATATATAATTATATTCGAAATCACGATTCAATACAAAGCCCAATAAATCCAGGGTGAAGTCTAACAGATCTCATATAGAACTGATTTGCGCGTCCTGAAGTTACCGTGAACTCTACTACAGTCTCGTTGCCAAGCACGTGGCTACATGACTTGTAAACAATGTTGCCGGCCCCAATAACTTTTTCATCTAGTAAGGACGGAAGATTCTAAGAATCCTAACTGTCGTCGCTCTCTCCGGGCTTACGTTTACAAAACATACACATAACGCACAAATCTTTTATTTTCGTCTTTACGAGTAGAATAGAAGCTATTATTTATGCTTAGCAATCGACATGTGTAGCATACGTATACATATGCTAATTAATTTACAGGATGATTGTAACGTGGGTCAAGCTAACAAAGGTAGCGTAGCGCGTGTCGCGAGCGTCGAAGCGAGAGTGGCCCGACGGCGGGACTCAGGGTGATAAGAAGGCCCGTCCAAAAGTGCTGGTATCAGCAATAAGGGCCTCTTAGCAACCAGAGTGCTGACGCCTAGAAGATCCGTCACGTTGACGATCAACGTGACAGGATACTCGGATGGTCAGGAAGTATCGAGTATTCGATACGTACGTCGCGGACGTGACACTCCCCCCCTACGGAAAATCGATGCTCCCGCATCGATCCTGTCTCGTGGTACAATATTTGTCTGTGGTCGATACAATATTTGTCTATGGTCGATAATACAATGTCTAGCTTAAATCTAAATCTTCGTGACAGTTGTAGCGTCGTCAAATGAGTTGATCCTTTGGTAGCTGTGGTCCGAAGCGGTTGGTCTTGTCCTGTCATGGTTGGATGGAGTTTGTCCTAGTGAGGTTCATGTAATGGTGTCAGAAGTTGTTCATCTTTCATGGCTCCTCTAGTTACCGTAGGGTTGTAAGGGTTTGTCCATTCTGTCCTTAGTTAATTTCATCTGTTTGAAAGTTGGTTTAGCTGTAACAAAGTGTCTGATTAATAGTGAGGGAGGTTAGTAAAGTGACAGTTATAAGGAAGATGGTGTGGGAGTATAATTTAGTAATGATACGTTGTCCGTTGTATTTTCTGTATATTCGTTTCATTTTTTTTTTTTATATCGAGTCCTCGTTATCCAAATTACTGTATAAGCTGTGTTTTGTAGTCAATAATACGTGTCCATTGTACATATACATCCAAAAGTTTCAAGTCGTTTCGTCATTATAATAACTCTTTTATCTGTGATCCTGTAACAGTCGAAACTATTAGTACTTTGGGGAGTGTTAGTAGGAATTTTGGTGTATTAATGTTGGATCGTTCGAAGGATCTTGTCTGTGGGAAGAATAATTTTAATTTATATACTAGTATCAGCTACCGCAGCCCATATAGTGCAATTGGGTTATGTATGCTGGTGCAGTGGGGTGAAGGAAATGAAATGACACCCTCTTAGTAAAGAAAAATTAATATATTTTAATGAAACCGAGTAAAGTAGTATTGTAAAAACATTTCTTTTCTTTTTTTTTGTAAGTTTTATATAATTTTAAGTACGTAGATATGTTTATATGGATATATATGAATATTTAAGGTGTGTGTGTTGTTTATGTTAGTAGCTGTCATTTTCTTGGAATGATGAGTCGGGTGTGTAATAAATGTCGCCTTCTATATTTTCTCTGTAAAAGTGTGTTCTCATGTATGTGTCGTTTAGTTTTACTTTTTGTTTATGTGGTGTGTGTGGATATGTTCTGGTTTTTAATGTTGTTGTTTGTAGTCTTTGTTTTGCGGCTGTCTGTGGGTCACGTGTGTATGTGTATTTGTCTTTTGTCGTGGTCCAGATTATTTCTTGTTTACTGTGCCCTTTTTGTGTTTCCTTTGTTTTAGTTTTCTGTGTTTCCTTTGTTTTAGTTTTCCGTGTTTCCGTTGTTTTAGTTTCCTGTGTTTTCTTTGTCTTAGTTTTGTTCTGTAGTTTTAGTATGTTCAGTCTTTGTTCAATTTCTGCGTGTAGGTAATTAAGTTTGTCTTGTTCGTCTGCCTGTTTTGAGCTACAGGGTCTTGTCTCGTTTTCGTCATTCGTCGCTTTATTTTGTTCATATTTGTCTATTATTTGTGGTAGTGCCTGTATGAAGTTGAAGACTGATAGTCTTTGTGGTATTTCTGTGTTTTCTTTGTCCAATTTTTGTGGTTTTTCGTCGTGTTTCTTCCATGGTTTTGTACTGTGTTTGTCTTTTTTATCTTTTATTTCAAAATTGCGTCTGTCCATTTGTGTTTGTGGTTTTGTGTTGGGTTTGTCTTTTTTGCTTGTTGTTTCGGTTTTACGTCTGTTCCTTTCTCCTTCTTCTTCCATTTCTGTCCATTTGTTATTGAAAATATATTTTAATGTAAATGTCATTTGTGTCAAAAGGTGTAAAAGTGTTGTCCGTATAAAAGGTATGTCTTCGTCTGGAGCGTCTCGTACGGCTCGTCGTATTTCGTCAATGTCTTCGTCGCTTTGTCTTTTTCTGTTTTGTCTATCCATAGTGTTTGTGTGTTATAATATTAATAAAAAAAAAGATGTAGTTGCAAGATACAGTGTGTGTCGTGCCCTTGTCCTCTGGTGTGCCTTCTGGTTGTCTTTTTTTTGTGTTGCTCTGTAAAAATGATTATATTTTGTGGTAATGGAATGATTTCTAGATGGTTTCGTGCAGTTAGTTGTCCAAAGTTCTGTCTTTGGTCCATAGTCTGTATCCGTTGTGTCTGATTCTATTTATTGTGCTTTATTTATTATGTTTTGATACAATTTGTGAGTAATACATGCAATAATAAGCAATTTACAAAGTATCCTGGAAATACGATATTGCTTTGCGTCTTTCATATTCGATTTGGGGTCGTATATTTTCATGGTTTATAATGACTGTCGGAGGTTGTTTTGGTAGTGGTGGAGGTTCGCGTAATTCTATGTTTTGTATTATTTTACGGGGTATGTTAATTTTCCTTACTTTTTCTTTTTTGATAAGCATGACAATAATTTACAAAGTGATCTTAGTTTACTAAACATTGAAAATTTCCATGCGAGTCCTAAGATGAGCAAGATAGCTCCCATTGATATTCCGGAGTACAGTAAGCTACTTTCTAATCTATCAAAACGTTTTTTATATTGTCGGTCTTTAGCAATGCCTTTTGCTTTTGATATGATTGTTTCAAAACTTGTTTCTAATTGGGCGTCTGGTAAATGTAATTTGTTTACTAGAGATTTTTGTTCCTCTAGTACGTCGGTCAGGTTAACGATATCACTGTAGTCGAATGAATTTTGATAAATTTCCGAAATATTTAATGTTTTGATCGAAAATACTGTAATGTTCTTAAGCGTCTGAATTTCTCTGTATGGTAACAAATCTTTGTTTTTGGTCTTTGCTTAACATTCTGAACTTAGTTGTATTATTCCTGTGTTTTCTATCATTGTACTAATTGCGTCCTTGTTTTTACAAATAAAGTGTATTGTTTCTGTCGCGGGGGTCGAAAATATCCATGTATTGGAGTCGCGAATCCTAGTCCATTGTGTTCTTTTCAGAATTTTTAGTTCAATGTTACAAATTTTGAAGTTTGAAAATTGTGGATTTGCTAACAATTGTATCTCACATTCACTTCCATCGTCAAAATGATTCGGTCCAAATTGTAAACAAATGTATTCTTGATTAAATTTTTTGCATTTTTCCAAGTTGTCATTGTCTATTGTATAGTATTTTTCAAAACTGGTCGAAATTGCTGAAAATGTCGTGGTTGGTTTTATGTATGCGAATTCAGCACCATACGGTCTGTCATACTGTCTGACTGGAACCGAAATATGTTGGTATAATTTGAATTTTTGAAGATTTAACAATGGAATTTTGATAACATAGACTATTGTTTGTTGTTTATGGAATATCGTCAAGTCTGCGAGTTGTAATAAGTCTGCTACGTTAGCTGTTTCAACAGGGATTGAAAATTCCAGATTTGGTTCCGATTTCTGAATAGCATGTGCACTTCTGATTGTTTGCTGTCCCGATAGTACTTTTGGATGAACTTGTCCATTTTTAGCGAATAACAAAATATCGATAAAAGTATTTATATCGATCTCGTATTCTAACAAGTCGGATTCGATTACATTTACACATTGCAATAATTCTTGCTGTATTTCAAGGATATGAATGTGTTTAGCTGTACTGTAATTCGTGCTATTGATTTTGATTGTTAAATTCACTAAGGATTTTCCTAAACTGTGAATTTGTTTCCGTACTGTATCAAATTGTGATTTTATAATATGTGTTTGATTTTGTACTAGTTCTGCTAAATCATAAGTACTATTGGAAATGGATTCAATTTGGTTAAAAATTCTGTTTCCGTCGTCTTCATCTAATGTTCCGTAAAGTTTTTTGTAAATTTTCCCAATGAAACTAAAAATTGCTCTTTTGTTTCTGGTATTTTTATCTATTTGAACTAAATCGTATATTACGTCGTGTGCTGTTAAAACGTTGTTTAATCTGTGTTTTATATTATGTAGTTGATTTTGTATGGTGCAATCTTTTCCTAATTTGTTGCAAATATTTTGGATGAAAATAAGGTTATGCAGTATGGTGTCTTTTCTTGTAAATAGGTCTTCCGTGTTGATGTACGTAACTAAAGTCCATTTCGTATGGTACGTCCGTAGTAGTCCTAAGTCTTCCGAATATAGTCCAGGATTTTTATCCAATGTAGTTATTTTAAAAGTCTCATCTTGGCCTACTGCGTATGCGATAGACCTGAAACATAGGCCAATTTAATTTTATCTATATGTACTATTTTTGTTTTTTCGTCGTTTATTTTCAGTTTAACGTTATGACGGTCTGTTATTTCTAAAATTTCGTACGGACCTACATATTCACTGTCGAATTTCGTTTTCTTTGGTTCTCGAAGTAGAAATACTAATTGTCCTACTTTGAACTCTGGGTTTTTAACATTCTTTTTGTCATAGTAAAATTTCGTTTTTTGTTTCGATTTCTCTATTGTCCTAACAGCGTTCGTTTTTAAGTCCTTTAGTTGTCTAATTAACTGTACCAAATAGTCTTCGTATGAAATAATTTTGTCGTCCGGAGGAAATTCTGAAGGAATTCTAGGCTTTTTACCGAAAATCAATTCAAATGGTGTGAATCCTGTAGATTCATGGATACTGGAATTGTATGAATACATGGCGAAGGGTAGCCACTCGTCCCATTCGCGATTTTCGTCTATAAAGTTTCTTAAATATTCTTTTAGTGTATGGTGGCTTCTTTCAAGTGCTCCATTTGACTGTGGATGATATGCCGTCGTTGTATATTGTTTAATTTTGAACAATTCTGCAAATTCTTGTAGAGTTTCAGACATGAAATTTCGTCCTTGATCTGATAGTATCGCTTTTGGTGGTCCGTATGTGCAGATTAGTGTGTTGGCTAATGCCTTAGCCACATCGGAAGCTGTAATGTTTTTTAAGGGCACACCAATTGCATATTTGCTAAGTAGGTCTATCATTGTTAAAATGTAAACGTTTTCTGTTTTTGTTTTTGGTAACGGTCCGAAAATGTCAATAGCTATTTTGTCGAAAGTATCAGTCGGTGTATCTGTTATTAGCATCGGTGCTTTGTTTTTTACTCTTACCAATTTATTTTTCTGACAAGTTTCACAGTATTTTATAAAATTTTGAATGTCTGTTTTCATTTCGATCCAGTAATAGTCAAGTAAGATTCTGTAATATGTTTTGGTGATTCCTTTGTGTCCTCCAATAGCCGAAGAATGATATTCTTTAATAATTTGTGCTCTGTCCTGTGTAGCTGGAATGTTTAATGTTCTTTCGCAAAGTATTATTTCTATTTCTGAATTTATCGTCATTAGTCGCAAGTACGTTTGAACATTTTCCCAACATGCGTCACTCATCATTTCACCGTCTTTTTGAATTGCGCATGAACAGATTTGCAATTTTTCTAATTCTGTTAAAAAGGATTCCAGGCATTTTTTAATATTTGGTAGTATTATATCGTCTGAAAAGTGTTGCTTGCAGATTAGTCCGAAATACGTTTTTGTACCTTTACGAGTCGTTATTACTGTTCCAATTGTCGGTTTCTGCTTCAATAAATTAATTTGTTTCATGTTTGCTTTCTCTGCCAAAGCTTTTTCTGTTTTTGTATTGAAGGAACAGTCAGCTGACATAAATAATGCTATATTTGTTCTTTCCGAAATTACATTTGAGTGCCTAGTTTTTACATTGTTTCTAACTGTAATGTCTTCTGTGATTTTTGTTCTGCTTCTTGTTTCCATTGGTTCTTGTGATAATTTCGTCGTTTTTCTGTGGTACGAAGTTGGTTGATAATCTTTGTCCGATATATCCATAGCCAAAAAGTCATCTTTGTTTGTTAATTGTGTCGTTTTCGCTGTATGTTTATCTGGAGAGCGAAAATTTGGAGTTACTTCTGGTGTCAGAGTTTCTTCGGTTAGTCTTTCAGGAGACCTGAATGTAGGAGTCGGCGTTTCCTCAGTTTGAATTTCTGGGGATCTAAATGTTGGAGTTACTGGAGCATTGTAGTCTTGGTTTTTCGGAGTTTGGTTTGTACGCAACAGTATATCTTCTATCTTCTTTATTGGATCCTCGGCGCGAATTCTTGGCGGGCTGGCACCTATTCCGGCGAATTTCAGTTCCGGGTCCCCTTCTTTAAATATTTTTATTTCGTTTAGGCTGTCTTTATCGGCCATTTTATCTTTTTCTTCTTTTATATTCATTTTTGGGTTGACCCTTTTTTCTTTTATTACCGGTTCATGTATTTCTGCCCGTATTTTGATTTTTGGCGCTTGTTCATCCTCTGAAGAATCTTCTTTTTCCTTTATATTTTCTTTCCTTGTTGCTTTTTTTTCTTTGCTTGTCTCCTTTAATTCCAATTGTTGCAGAAATTCCTTCTTTTCCTTTGTATTTTCTTTTCTTTTTAGTTTTAATCTTTTCAATGGTTTCTGTTTCCTTTTTATTGTTATTTGTGTGTCTTCTGTTCCTTTTTTGACTTCCCATTCGTCGCTGGATTCGATGTCCGTATTATCAATTTCCCAAATTTTTTGGTCCGTGGTGTCGCTAAAGTTTGATGAGGTATCGGATTCGGCAGCTAATTTCGGTCTCTTCTGGTCCTGTTCCGAGTCCATAGAGTCGTCCACATGTGGTCTCGTTTGAGGTTGATGGTATTCCTTAGTTCGTTTTTCCTCGTTACCAGTTGTTTCGTCAGTGTAGACTTCTCTGCTTCTAATAGGCATAACGGATGCTGTTGTCGGATTTCGTGAAAGTGCGTCTGCTACGTAATTTAGTTTACCTGGTTTATGTAAAATATCGAATTCATAATCATTGAGTATTGTCTGCCAGCGTCTAAGTTGTTGTGGAGGATTCTTTTTACTGGTCAAGTATGTTATCGCTCTGTTGTCTGTTATTAACGTAAATTTATTACCATAAAGGTATGGTCGGAAATGTTCTACTGCTTGTACAATCGCAAACAGTTCTTTTTTGGTCGTGTCGTAATTTAATTCGGCTTTTTTGAAACTTTTTGAAAAATATGCTATTGGATGATCAAAGTTGTCGTGTTCTTGACTAAGAACTGCTCCCATAGCATAATCTGAAGCGTCCGTTGTTAATTTAAATGGTTTCTTAAATTTTGGAAATTTTAGTATTGGTTCCTTTACGATTTTATTACGTAGTGTGTCAAAAGCGTCCTGTTGTATATCAGTCCATTGGAATTTTACGTTACTTTTTAGTAATTGGCTTAGACAATGAGTAATTTTTGCGTAATTTTGTATGAATCGTCGATAATAGCCAGTCAGACCCAGGAACTGTTTTACTTGTTTTGCTGACTTGGGCACTGGAAACTCTGTAATTGCTGTTATTAAGTTCGTATTTGGTTGTACACCGTGTTTCGTAATTTTGTGGCCTAAATATACGACTTCTTCGCTCAAGAATTGGCATTTGTCCGTTTGCAATGTCAATCCTGCATCTGATAGTCTTTTTGCTAGTCGTTGGAATTTCTTTTTGTGTTCTTCCAAGTCTTTTGCGTATATGACTATATCATCCAGATATACAAATAGATCAGTTCCTTGCAACCCAGACAGCACAACATCCATAAGGCGCTGAAAAGTCGCCGGAGAGTTTTTCAAACCAAATGGCATACGATTAAATTCGTAGTGTCCATTCGGTGTTGAAAATGCTGTCTTATGTCGGTCTTTCGGACTCATTTCTATCTGATGGAAGCCAGATGCGAGATCTAAAGTCGTAAAATAGCGCGCATTGCCTAATTGGTCTAAAATATCCGTTATGTTTGGCAATGGATATGCATCACTGACTGTTTTATCGTTTAATCCACGGAAATCGATTACCATCCGCCATCTTTTATTCCCTTTTGAATCGGGTTTTTTGGGAACTACTAATACTGGTGAATTGTAGGGTGATGTAGATGGTTCAATAATTCCTTTTTCTAATAGATCTTCAACCTGCTTTTTAATTTCTGTCTTGTGTACCAAAGGAAATCTGTATTGTTTTGTATTTATTGGTTTTTTGTCTGTCGTATAAATTTCATGCTGGATACACGAAGTGTGTCCTAGCATGTCTCCGGGTAAATAAAATAAATTTGGAAATTCCGAAACTAAATCTAATACATGTCTACGTTCATTATTTTCCAAATGATCGAGATTTAGTGATGCTTCTAATAATTTAATTCTGTCTTGTTTTAATTTTGTTGCATTTACGCTAAAAATGTCAAAAGTCTTATTATCTTTAATGTCAGTGTTTTCAAAGTTCAGTAAATTATCATGTCTTTTCATTTCGTCTGGTACTACTATTTGTTCGACAGGCTGAAGTTCCACTATCGGAATTTCAAAGTCTACTGGTGTTGAGTTTGTATTAATTGCGCGTAGGTAGGCGATTCCGTCCTTATTCGTCACTAATGCATTTCCTAAAAATATTCCCTTATCGTTTTGTATTTGGGGAATATATCCTTCTTTTACTTTTGAATTTATAACACGGATTGGAATTTGTTTTGAAGTACGCGGTGCCAAAACGATTTTTTCGGACTCCGTGAATGGGATTTTCGACCCATTGATTTTTAGACATTTTTCAGCATATGACAATTCTACCATGTTTTCACGAAAGAATTCGTCACCCAACATGCCGTCTGCTGGTATCGGAAAATTATCCGGAACAATATGAAAAAGTGCCAGTTTCGAGGCTACTTTTAAAATGCATCTGCCTAATGTTTGAACTTTGCCTTCAGTGATACCGGTTAACTCATAAATTTGTTTGGGAAACGTCATGACATCCGGTTTGAGCCTACTTTCTTTTATTAGGTTTACCTGTGCTCCAGAATCCAGGAGGAACTTCGCTTGATTATTTTTTAAAGTTATTGAGTCGATAATTATTGATGCTGGTTGGTGATCAGAAGATTTGTTATAATTAATGTTAAAACTTCGAATGGGTTTTATTTGCGTTCTTGGCTCTCGCTTCGCGTCACGCTCTCCCGCGAAGCCCATTCCAAGTTTTTTAACATCTTTCCGATTTCTTCTGCTGTTAAGTCACCATTAACTGAATTTTTCCTGCTGTTTTGTTTGCTATTTGTATTACTTCTTTCGCGGGAGTTTGATCTACTGTTGTTATTGTCACGCCCATCTCGGGTATCTTTACCAAAATATTTATTTCTATTAGCGGTGAGGAATTCTAGTAATCTATCTCGGGAATTATCTCGTCTGTCTCGTGAATTACTACGTCTATCCCGTGAATTACTACGTCTATCTCGTGAATTACTACGTGAATTATTTCGTCTGTCTTGAAATCTATCGTATCTGTCTTTTGAATTATATCGTGTATTACTGCCGCGAAAATTGTTAAACCCCCCATGATGGTTATTGAAAGTATCGGAAGAATAATTTTGTTTCCTGTAAGATTCATATCTACTATTTCTTCGTTGTTTATATCTTTTTAGAGACCAACAATTTTCTGTCTCATGACCCGTTTTGTCGCAAAATGCACATATTTTTACTATTTGTTGTCTACTGTCTGTATCGTCTGAAGGGTGTGTTTCTGTAAATCTTACCTTTAGTGTTTCAAATGTTGAATTGGCTTTAGATAATTGTAATTTTCGTCTTTTTTCTAATTCTTTTTCAATTGCAAATGCCTTATCTGTTGCTGTTTCAAATGTTTCGGGGTTTTCGCCAACAATTAAATTGTAAATATTTTCGTGTAATCCGCGAATGAATGCTTTTTTTGCTAATTCCCTAGTTTCTCTAATCCTGGCTGTTAGTATTTCTTCGTCCAATATTCTACTGTATGTGGTTTTTAGTCTACTTGAAATTCGTTTTACTATTTTTTGTACTCTATGTGTATAGTCTAGTATGCTTTCATTATAATTTTGGCTGCAATTTTTTAATTCAATTTCTAGATCGGACAGTTCTAAATTTTCGCTAAATACTCTTTTAAGGTCATGTAGTAAGTCTGTTAAAGTGTTATACGTGTTATTAGAGATTTGTTGTCTCGCGCTTCCCGTTAATTTCAAAGGTAATAGTTTGATAAATTTTGTCTTGTCGGCAGGACAGAGAATTGCCTGTGCCGTTTCGCAAATTTCGCAAAAGTCTTCGACGGGCATATTATGTCCGTCGAATGCGGGGATATATCCATTAATATCTTTAAAATTAATTGTGGATGCCGTAGTAGGCATTGCCGCATCGCGTAAATTTTGGTTTTCGTTCGCCGTAATTTGTGTCAAAAGTGTCAAAAATGTCAAAATGTAAAGATGTCAAAAAGTCGGGATATCGAAATATCAAAATGTTGAAGATATATATATATAAAAATTTTGATTTACTTATTTTTGTTTTTATTTATTCATTTATTTATTTATTTTGTTTTTTTTTTAATCTTGAGAATTTAAAATTTCGAACAAAGGTACAAATTGAAAGTTAAAATTAAAAGTTGGAAGTAAAAATATTAAATCAAATAAGTCAAAATTTATTGATTAAAAAGTTTAAAAAGGTCAGATTCAATAAAGTTAAAATGCACAAACGTCAAAATTAAGAAAAAGTCAAAAGTACAAATTAAATAATGAAAGAATTTTAATATCGATTTCCAGTACCACTCTGTATATGTACACTGTATGTATAAGCGAAAGCAGCATGCAGCAATATAGTTTAGTCTTCAAGTTCTTTGGGGTGTCAAGTTTCTTTTTATCTTTATCGTTTTTTACATTTGACTCCACTAAAGTTCTTTTATGAATTTAATTTTAAGTTTTCGTTTTGTATTTTTCAATCAAATTAATAAGAAAATGTATAATATATATATATTTTTATTATTATTATTATTTTGTTTTATAAATATCAAAATTATGAAAAGGAAAAATGTAAAATTTGGTATAGCTTAAATCCAAAGAACTTGATTATAATAATTTATTCGTGCAATACATAATTGTACTTACCAGAATAATATTATATATTTCATGGGTAAAAGTATTATTTGTCCTTTTTAAATTTTGTCCTTTCGTCCTTAATTTGTCCTTAATTCGTCTTTAATTTGTCCTTAATTCGTCCTTAATTTGTCCTTAATTTATCCTTAATTCGTCTTTGTAAATTTTTCGTCCTTCCTTCTTATAGTCGTTGTAGTTTCGTTATTTCACTGTCTCTTTTTTTACACTGTTCTTTTCGTTTCACTGTCTTTTTTTTCACTGTTCTTTTCGTTTCACTGTCTCTTTTTTTTTTTTAATTCACCTCTTCACTGACCGTTTTTGTAATCGTCTTTGTCAATTTGTAATTCACTTTATTTATTTATTTTTTTTCGGTGTTTATGTGTATATATACTTTTTTTTTTATAATTCTTTTCCTACCACCGCTGCCACCATGTAACGTGGGTCAAGCTAACAAAGGTAGCGTAGCGTGTGTCGCGAGCGTCGAAGCGAGAGTGGCCCGACGGCGGGACTCAGGGTGATAAGAAGGCCCGTCCAAAAGTGCTGGTATCAGCAATAAGGGCCTCTTAGCAACCAGAGTGCTGACGCCTAGAAGATCCGTTACGTTGACGATCAACGTGACAGGATACTCGGAAGGTCAGGAAGTATCGAGTATTCGATACTTCCGTCGCGGACGTGACAATGATCTTCGGAAATTTTTTTAACTGATTATTTCGAAAACCATGCATTGTATAAAAATATTAATAACAATGTTTAATTGTTAAGAGGAGAAAAAAAAATGTCAAAATTACTTTGTCAATGCGCGGACATTATCAAGATTATTTTAAACTCAACTTTATTTCTATAAAGTGAAGACACCTATTTTTTATTACTTTTTACTTTAAAAAAAATAGTTTCTGTTAGTTTAATAGAACTAGGATTTTTACAAGGCTTTTTATTAAATTTCTATTGTCACGTCCGCGACGGAATATTTTTCGAATAAACAGCCGAAAAGTTTTTTAAAGAACCCTATATATTTTAATTGGTATATATAATTTATTACATGAATACCTAATGATAGCATATATTTTACAAATTAAAATTGTTGATATTTCTTGATACAACACTCAATAAATTTTATTTAAAATTTCATCATTTAATTCGATAATTTATTCAAAATATATATTACAATTAAATCTAAACAGTTTAAAATTAATAGGTGGAATGATATCGAGTGATGTTTTTCTTAAACTTGTGTTCAAAATACGCTTCGTTTAAATAAAATATTTCGGAATGAACGTATTCTTTGAAGGTGTATTTTTAAAACATTATTAAATTCATAGTGTTCTTGTGGCAATGTAATAAACTTATCACAAAAAGGGCAATTCAGAAGTCATACTGACAATATTCATCCACCAATGATTACATAACATTGTTCGAAATGTTTATTTCAAATTTACTGATTACCTAGAAAGGCGGAGCATGAAAAATTGTAGCAAGTAGTTGCTTTTTCTACTGCCAAAGCGTATTACAGGTTGACACTATTTCTTTAATTTTCAATTGTGATAATCTAATTGGATTAGTTAAGCAATACTAAGAGATATTGTGATGATTAAATGGTGCATGTCGCAACTCGTGTAAATCCATACATACTTCTGCCATATCATGCTTGACTACAATTGTCCTTAAAATATATAATACATTATGCATTTAAGGCACTTTCAAAGTCATTACGTAGTTTTACGAGTTGCATTCAAATAATGCTTTGTATAAAAGAAGTTCCTTTACTCGAGGCATTCTTTGGGTTTCACGCAAGAGTTAAATATAATTATTTATTTGTTATGTGTATTCAATATAATGTCATGAATTTGGAATTTATAACATATCGGCAAGACGAATTAGAGTCATTCATTCATCGATTATTATGCAATGCAATATCGAGTGGTTAAGAGGATGCCGGAGTGAGCGACGAACTCCGAAAGGACCCTAGCGCCACCGCATTTTCGAAACTAAAAAAAATATCCTACATTGCCGACCGCTCTGTTTGCCCCGCTCGAGCAGAAACTTGCCAGCGCGCGCTCTGTGCACTACGCGCTGTACTACAAGCCGGCAATTACACACAGAGGCTTCGTGGCATATGCATTGTTCTGCCAGCAAGAAATACGCAAAAATTCAGCGAAGTTTGCAGCCTCTGGTTGTTATTATTCGAACACCACGGCATTTTGCAGCTTTACATTTTGCATTTTTGATGTTTTTTATAATTAATCAGCACACTTCGTAGTCTCTGGCAAATTATTTATAAACCAGCACATTTTGAAGCATCTAAAAAATTATTATTTCTGAGCCAGCTCATTTCGTAGCCTCTGGCAATTATTATTTCTAAGCCAGCGCACTTTGAAGCCTTTGGCAAATTATTATTTCTAAGCCAGCACACTTTCCAGCCTCTGACAAAGCATTATTTTAAAAGCCAGCCCACTTTGCAGCCTCTGGTAGTTATTCTAAGCCAGTACACTTTGAAGCCTCTGGCAAATTATTATTTCTCATCCAGCACACTTTGCAGCCTCTGGCAATTACTATCTACAATTATAAGCCAGCACACTTTATAGCCTCTGGCAAATTATTATTTCTCAACCAGCACACTTGGCAGCCTCTGGCAATTACTATCTACAATTATAAGCCAGCACACTTTATAGCCTCTGGCAAATTACTATTTCTCAGCCAGCACACTTTGCAGCCTCTGGCACTTACTGTCTATAATTATAAGCCAGCACACTTTGTAGCCTCTGGCAAATTACTATTTCTCAGCCAGCACACTTTGCAGCCACTGGCAATTACTATCTATAATTGCAAGCCAGCACACTTTATAGCCTCTGGACCAAAGACACGTTATTCCCTTGGAAACGGCAGTAACACGTTCTCTTGCACGAGCTTCGCGAAGTGGCGTCTCATGCGTTCTGGATCGCTCGAGTACCTCTCCTGCCGAGGATCTCCACCTAAGACTACGGTTGTCGCAAATGCCGCGGCATAAACTCCACAACTCGCATAGTCCGGTTGTCGCTGAACCTTTTCGAAAATTACATCCTTTTCGCGAATTCCGGGAAAACGCGAACCGATGTACGTCTTCTCTTTCTCAGTAAGTGTAGCGTACGTACAGCCTGGCAGACTGTCGTACACGTGCAGCCTCGAACCATCGAGGAAAAGGCAGCGCCAATGATTGGAGCATTTTCCTCCAACGATTTGGATATTTTTCCTACCACGGACTGGTTCGACAAAGTCGCTATACAAGTACTGTACACTTTGCGTCTCCAAATCCGAGTTTTCCCTCACGATACGTAGAAACTCGTCCAACGAATTGTCATTTAACCAACTGTTTATAGGCAAGACGTTTTCTACCACCTCAGCGAAGGAAACTCTTTTCGTATCCAACATTGTTTTAAACGTTGCCACGTCTTCCGCCGTGAATTTGATCGAGGCGTCGACTACGACGCAGTCGTTATCGCTAACAGCGGCAATTGGCAAAGCGTTGCTTCTTAGCCGTTTCCCCTCTTGGAGGGTATTCCGACTTTCTACTTTCCGTTTGCTCTCAACTGCCAGAGCAACCTTTATCCGCTTCGCTTCCTCAATAGCCTCTGCGATATACCCAGGATTTCGAATGGGCATGTGTCTGTTGAAGCGACTATCAAGGATTTCTGGGAGCATGCACTCGTTATAGAAACGTCTCAAGAAAGGTTCCATTTGATTTGCCCAGAAATCATCGTCTCTCTCCACTCGAACCATTTTCAGGCTTTTTGGCGTCCAAACAGCGAAAATACAGTAATCTCGCTGCGTTACGTGCAACTGACCTTGCACTTGGTAGAAATATCGGTTCCTCGGATTCATTCTACTCGAATCTTTCTTGTCGAACACGCTTTTCCACTGGGGCAGCGATTCGACAGCCTCTTCTGCTGTTAAATTTTCAGCCGAGGAGGGGCATTTTATCTCCACCAGACCGTTCTCCTCGATGAGACCGTCCGGAGAGGCTCCTAAGAACGGAATCTCACGATCCACGAACAATCCGCACACTCGGATTTCCTTGCTCAGTGACAGCGCCAATTCCTTCCTTGCCCTTTCCTCGTTGTCGCGACCATACTTCAAAGCTGGTGCATCCGTCAGTGCGGGGTACAAGATACTTTTGACTGTACCCGCGCAAGGGGTAGTTGGCCGCATGCGACACACGGTTCCAAAATTGGATGCCGTCAGCATTTTCCTTCTCAGGGCGGACCACAGTTCGCACTCGCCTTGGCCTCTGGTGTCGCGTTCTATCTGTTCCCAATTTTTTCCATTCTCCGACAATTTTTGGAAGTGATTGAAACGCAGTTGCTCAAACACCTCGGCCGAAACGTCCGGTTTTTGAGACTTCGGGCCGTAGTGTTTGTCAGTTCCCAATCGCGGTCTAAATGTTGTTCTTCTTCCATTTAGTGCTCGAGATTTTCGGGTTCTTGCGATTTTCTTTTTACGTCGCTCTTCCAAAATCTCGGCAACCGAAGGAATCGGCTTGCACATGCTTTCGTGCACGCTCGTCAGAACTTGTTGCGTATTGTGCTGCACGACCGAACCCGCGACTCTGGCATTGTACGAGCTTCGTAAGCCGAAATTTATGCGTTTTCCGCCGATTTCTTTGCAGATTATCGAGTTGAACGATTCCGCAACGTTGTTCGTCATCTTGAAAAGCAGACTATCGGCGAAGCAACTGAGATATTCGACCGCACTCTCAACCTTTTGGTAGAGGCCGTGCAACTTGAGATGCGGAACATGATTCTGTTCCTCCTTTGTGCGCTTGCAGTCGAAGCCGCGATTCTCGCAACGCTTGTGTTCACCAAACACGTGGCTCGGGATATTTAAGATATCCTTTTGAAGTTCCGCGGCTTTGACGTGGTGGGGCTGTTTCTCCTCCGCTCGCATAGCAGCCGCCACCGTCACTACCTTTCGAATCTTCAAAATATTTTGCGCCACTACTTTTCGCAGTTGTACAAATCCAGTCTTCCTTTGCCCTTTTGGCTGAGTCGTCTGAGCAACGGCTCTCAACTTTTTGCACAAATTGCGCAGAAGATGATTTGTACACTCGATCTTCTTGACCGTTATATTCTGTTCGCCGTAAGGATTATTATCCTTGATTGATTTAAAAACGTTGCTGTCGCCATCGGCAACGATCGTTTTGTAAATCAATCCGTGCATTTCCACGCTGCACCGGAAACCCTCCACGATGGCATCGCTCTCCATGCTGGTGGAGCTTGCATCGCGATCGAAATTTTTGTAGCACTTATGGTGCTTCGGTTCGATACCTTTTCGCTCCGCTGTATCGCATACCGTGCAAAATTTATTTCGTATGCCGACAAACAGAACCTTTCCCGTATGGTAGCCAATGATGGCGCCAACGCCTGAAAGAGAGTCGTAATTCGTGCCGTACGATCTCTTCATCCAGCTGCCATCCGCCACCACCGGAATATACGGCAATCCGGCCACGATGTCGCCTCTCGCGATTGCCAATCGTTTTTCCTCATCACCTGCGGCTTTCATCGTTTTTTGCGCAGTTTCCGCAAATTTATCCACCAGTTTTTCCTGGCAATTTCGATACGTCTTATCAGACATGCAGGGAACATTCATAGCTGCGCACAGCTCTTCCAACTGGGAATGACCAATTCCCATCGTCAGAGTTCCAGCAACAGCTGCCGAATTTACGTCCAGCATGCCTGATCCTATGGGTTCTGACCAGATATTGTCTTCATAGTTGCACATTTGGCACTTGAAAAACAACTGGGTCAGTAACCCGCGACGACAAGTGTTTACGAGTTTCCAGTCTCTAAACTGGCACTCTATTCCGCGCGCATGCTCGTCGAAGGTTCTGTGGATTTCGTTCCACATGAACCCGACATCGACGATTCGACGGCCTTCGCATTTCGCTTCTTCAGTGCGATCGCCGTCGACATTGCCGCTCGCATCGATAACGAGGTTCTCGTTATCCTCGCAAATTATGTTAATCTTACCGTCACAGCCCTTGCTATCACGATTTCCTTCACCTTCGACAGTCTCCGGCTTCTCGTACTCGATGACCTCCAAGATCACCTCGTTCGAGTCTGCCACATCGGGAAGAGAATCTGAAGTAGCTTCAGAGCTGATCGGCGTGCCCTCACAATCGCGGAAGACGTTCAGGTTGCTCGTTGACTCTTTCAACAACTTTGTCGCCTTCCGCCTGTACAACAAAAATAAGGTTGTTATATAACACATTAACAAGAAGGTCAAACAATTTGCATAAATTCATTGGATTATCTGCAGCCGTTTATGAAATATGGATGTCACAAAAACTGTTAAAGACTCGATAGAATTTTCTTATATCCGCGCAGCTTCCTCCGTGAGAAAGGAAAAAAACCGGAAAACCACATTTCATAAACTTAAATCAATTAAAAATAGAAACCATATCTTACAAGTACTGTAGCATTTTTAATAAATATCGCAGTATAGATATTAATTTATATCACGATAATAACTGTTATCGTTATCATTAGAAGACTTCATGATGATGATGATACTAATGGCGATGATAATGTAGTGATAAAGATAGCAGTAATAGTAATAGTAACAACAACAACAGCAACAGTAAGAATAATAAAAATAATAATAACAATAAGTCGTCGTCGTCGTCGTCGTCGTCATCATCATCATCATCGGTAACATGTCATGCTTGTTATCAAATATTAAGTAACGGCTGGAAGATACTAACCTTTGTACACGAGCATGATTTCTTGAAAGTCTCCTTCGAAAAAGGGACTTTTTCCCGTGCTCCTTGTAACGACCCATTACGAAAAAGGGTTGACACCAGTCACGTATCGATCACAAATCACCAAATCACTGTTATTCCAAGTATTTTACAAAAATACACGAAATAAACACGCTTGTGGCATACACGTTTCGTTAGAAGTCGCGACGCCACTGTCTCTTCAGCGCCACTTGCGTCAGAAGAAAAACAAAAGAACTTCGCGATGAGTAACCATGCGTCATCGACGCTACATTGTCTTCCACCAATCTCTGCTCAATGCACCTTTATCTTACTCCTATCACATACATACGGCGGCTCGTAGCCCGTACAAGATACGCAAACAAACAAACAAACATACTAACAAAATCACTTACAAAATTCACAGACAAACAAATAACAAATTCACAAACAATTTTTAATAAACAAATATGTAATTTAATCATTTAAACAATTAAATCATTTATATTTTTAAATAATAATACTTTATTATTCTACGCAATAGAAGAGAGATCCTTTCGTTATGAATTTTACAACAGAACTAACTAACGTAATGGTCAGAAAGGGATACGGTGGTTGGTAATCTGAGTATAGGTGACTAATAACTCTTTTCTAAATATCCGAGGCCTTATCGTCTCTTTGTATAAACAAAGAGCCGAATTCGAGGGAATATATGAGTGGATAGATACAGCTCTTTTCGAACACTCAAACACAGTCAAACTTTCTCGCTATCAGCGTCGTCCCCTTTAAAGATAGGAACGTGGGGTCAATTGCATCTTCTTCCAGGGAAGAAAATGCACAACTCTTTTTATTGGCGACCCGATTGACCCCACAGGGCGCTAGTTACGGCCACCGCCGTAATAAGCGTCAAACTTCCCCGCTATCAGCGTCGTCCCCTTTAGAGATAGGAACGTGGAGCCAGGTGCATCTTCTTCCAGGGAAGAAAATGCACAACTCTTTTTATTGGCGACCCGATTGACCCCACAGGGCGCTAGTTACGGCCACTGCCGTAATAAGCGTCAAACTTCCCCGCTATCAGCGTCGTCCCCTTTAGAGATAGGAACGTGGGGTCAATTGCATCTTCTTTCAGGGAAGAAAATGCACAACTCTTTTTATTGGCGACCCGATTGACCCCAGAGGGCGCTAGTTACGGCCACGGCCGTAATGAGCGTCAAACTTCCGCGCTATCAGCGTCGTCCCCTTTAGAGATAGGAACGTGGGGTCAATTGCATCTTCTTCCAGGGAAGAAAATGCACAACTCTTTTTATTGGCGACCCGATTGACCCCACAGGGCGCTAGTTACGGCCACTGCCGTAATAAGCGTCAAACTTCCCCGCTATCAGCGTCGTCCCCTTTAAAGATAGGAACGTGGGGTCAATTGCATCTTCTTCCAGGAAAGAAAATGCACAACTCTTTTTATTGGCGACCCGATTGACCCCAGAGGGCGCTAGTTATGGCCGCCGTCGTAATTAGTGTCAAACTTCCCCGCTATCAGCGTCGTCCCCTTTAGAGATAGGAACGTGGGGCCAGGTGCATCTTCTTCCAGGGAAGAAAATGGTCAACTCTTTTTATTGGCGACCCGATTGACCCCAGAGGGCGCTAGTTACGGCCACCGCCGTAATAAGCGTCAAACTTCCCCGCTATCAGCGTCGTCCTCTTTAGAGATATGAACGTGGGGCCAAGTGCATCTTCTTCCAGGGAAGAAAATGCACAACTCTTTTTATTGGCGACCCGATTGACCACAGAGGGCGCTAGTTACGGCCACCGCCGTAATAAGCGTCAAACTTCCCCGCTATCAGCGTCGTTTCCTTTAGAGATAGGAACGTGGGGCCAGGTGCATCTTCTTCCAGGGAAGAAAATGCACAACTCATTTTATTGGCGACCCGATTGACCCCAGAGGGCGCTAGTTATGGCCGCCGTCGTAATTAGTGTCAAACTTCCCCGCTATCAGCGTCGTCCCCTTTAGAGATAGAAACGTGGGGTCAAGTGCATCTTCTTCCAGGGAAGAAAATGCACAACTCTTTTTATTGGCGATCCGATTGACCCCAGAGGGCGCTAGTTACGGTCGGCGCTTTACGCGCCCCAGCCGCCCTACGCACTGTTAGGTTTTCTTTATAAAACCAAATACAAAAATCTTTGTTCTATTAGTCTCTTATTCTGATGAAGAGAAATGCTGTATTTATCCACGTATATATTCCCTCGAAGTCGGCTGTTTGTTTATACAAAGACGCGATAAGGCCTCGGATATATAGAAAAGAGTTATTAGTCACCTATACTCAGATTACAACCACCGTGTCCCTTTTCGGTCTTTGCTTCAGTTAGTTCTGTTGTGAAAGTCATAGTGAAAGGGTCTCTCTTCTGTTGCGTAGAATAATAAAGTATTATTATTTAAAAGTATAAACCTGAGCATTTTATTTAAATGAACTCAAAAAACGTGTTGGACACGCACCGTAGTTTAGCGCATAAATTACGCAAATGTAATTTTATAAAATAGAAAACAAAGAAATTGTTATTTTTTTGTTGTTTTCTTGTTTTTTTACTGTTGTTATTTTCTGTTGGATTTAGCTATATTGATTTTTTTTGTTTTCTGCTGTTTTATTATTTGTGCTGTTGTTTTTTTCTGGTTTTTTAACCCATTTCAGCTCTATGGACGCATATATGCGTTTGGCGAAAGCCATCGGTGTGGACTAAAGACACATATAAGTGTTTACTCTGTCATCGGCGTGAAAATTTTAATATTTATAATAAGCAATTTGAATACTCAAAAATAACGCTCGTTAATTATTTAACCTTGTGCAAAAGGATTACTATAATTTATTACTGTTTGCGCCTTGAATAGTCATAGCTCAGTCTAGCGAAAAAGTATTCCGTTCCCAGCGATCGTCAGCGCTAGCCGCGCGCCGTCCCTACGGACCGTTTCGGCCGCGAGTATTTAGAGCTCAAAAGGTTAACGCTGTTGTTTTTCTTCCATCAAATTTTGCAATGAAAGGACTCTAAAAAGATATTGGAAGAAGTTTCATAGACTTCTCATACCTTCTAATTTGCGTTGCGTAATAATTACGTTTACAAAAATACCTCGATTGTTTATTACTGGTATCGCTTGGAAACAGATCGTGCCGCCCTCATCACGGATCTTCGGAACTATAGTTGTGCTCTTCTTTACCTACTGGGACGCTTTTTAGTGAGAAATTTATGTACAAATCGCGGGACGGTTGTTTGCTCATCCCCTGCATCAGAGTCATATTGTTAGACATTCAAAATGTTCTATCATGTTTTCTACAGCCTAAGACACTCTTTATTTCAAGAAAAAAGCCACAATATCTCTTCTACGAGTGAAGATATATTGCAAGTGACAACGCGTGACGCCATTTTGTGATAGATTGTGGTAAACAAAACTGTAATTTTAGTACTTTTTGCCTTCTTTGAACAAATCCTTACTCTCTTAGGCTGTAGTCGTGTGTAAACTTTCATTCCTGAAAGGATTTTTGTAATTCTACGCAATAGCAACGGCAAACAACCGTCCCGCGATTTCGCATCGTTCTGTCGGTATTACAGAGCACTCCGGCATCCTCTTAAGGCTGTAGATGACTTGTAACGCGTATGCTTGTGTTTCCATTGCTCAAGTATGTTAAATATTGTCACCAGTTCGCTCCATTTTTTTTATTATGAAAATATGATCGGATTAGTTGAAGATTGTTTCGAAACATTATCAATATTAACTATTTCATGTGACTAAAACTCGTATCAGTCCATGCATTCTTCTACCATATCATGCTCGATTATAATTGTCCTTAACGTACATATTATGCTTCATTTAAGGTATTACGCAATTTCACGAGTCGCATTCAAATAATGCTTTGTATAAAAGAAATTCTTTCACTCGAGGCATTCTTTCGGTTTTACGCAAGAGATATATATAATTATTTATTTGTCATGTGGATTCAACATAATGTCATGAATTTGGGATTTAAAACATACCGGCAAGAAGAGTTAGAGTCATTCATTCATCGATCATTATGCAATTAAATATGGAGTGGTTAAGGGGGAGGGTCAAGTAAACAACCGTTTTTTCTCGAATTATTTTTGAAGAGTGCGTAATATATATTTATTTAAAACTAATTACTTGTTATTTTGTAGCATCTAAACAACCTATATAAATATTTTCATGGAAAAATATTCATAGATTACTGAACAGCAACTGTTTGAAATTGGCTTTTCGAAAATGCGCTGTGCAACGCACAGATCGCTCTAATTATCTGAAATTAAAGATCAATCAATTTTCCGTTAACATATAGAAATACGCTTTGCATGAACCCGTTTGAAACAAAAAAATTAAAAATTAAAAATTTCACGCCACGTTAAAAAAGAAGTCGCAAAAATCTTGTTATAAAAAAATGATTAAAAACATTGTTTATTTCAATTTTTATAAAAACCTTTAGGTTGTTGCAAAGGAGAATAGTTTAGGGAATATTTTGTGCAAAATTTCATAGCAATCGGCTGTGAAATCTCTAAGCTTCATTGCACGCCACGCGAAACTTTGCGTTTCAAGAAAAATGCGTTCAAAGTGGATACCTGCGCTCCGTACCGAAAAAAAGGCGATTTTTCAAGAATTTTTCCTGGAGAGACATTTCAATTTATTAATTTCAAACTTTGTGTATATATTGTAGGAGTCGTTAACTACTTTCTCAATTTTTTTGGTAAAAAATAATGATTCTGACAGCCGCTGCAGCCAATCTCCGATTGGTCTTAAATTTTTGTATGAGCTTTATAGATATATTATCTAGTAATTGATCGTTGATTTTGACTCTATGACAAATATTTTTAATTTTATAAACAATTTTGCGGGCAAAATTCTCATGAAAAATTGATACTTCCGCTTTACGCAGCCGCCATTTTGTTAAAAATTCGTATTTTGCAAAACCCAACGATTAAACATGAGATAATGCATTACATTAACGAAAAATTTTTGGTTTTTTTATTTCCGATAACCCAGTCCCGAGGTATCGTGCTCACCGCAAAACGTGTTTTTTTCGAGGTGCTCCCGGAGATTGACTGCAGCGGCTGTCAGAATGATTATTTTTATACCAAACAAATTGAGAAAGCAGTCAATGACTACTACAATATATACATAAAATTTGATATTAATAAACTAAAATGTCTCTCCAGAAATTCTTTTTGAAAAATCGCCTTTTTTCGGCCTTCTAAGTGCGTATAACCCCTTAAATGAAATAGTCGAAGCACATTCTTCAGATGGTAAACTAATTTTCTAAGCAAAAAAAAAGGTTAAAATTTTTTATTTTACTTTACCCTCCCCCCTTAAGGCTGTAGATGACTTGTAACGCGTATGTTTGTGTTTCCATTGCTTAAGTATACTAAATATTGTCACCAGTTCGCTCCATTTTTTTATCATGAAAATATAATCGGACTAGTTGAAGATTGTTTCAACATTATAAATATTTAATATTTCATGTGACTAAAACTCGTGTCAGTCCATGCATTCTTCTACCATATCATGCTCGATTATAATTGTCCTTAACCCATTAAAACCCAAGCCAAAACTAGCCGAGATAGCCTCAAACTAACTATTGCATCGATGGCGTTGCTAAAAAAAAGTTACCCGTGTTTTTTCTTATGACATTTGCAATTGTTTATAAAAAGTTATTTAAACAAATTAATTATTTTTGGTAATTTGTTTAAATAACTATTTTATAAACAATTGTAAATGTCAAAAGAAAAAACACGAGTAACTTTTTTTTAGCCACGCCATTGATGCAATAGTTAGTTTGAGGCTATTTCGGCTAGGTTTGGCTTGAGATAGAATTAATTAGAATTAAGCTGGTGGGGACTAAGCACATACGCCTATATAACACTACTTACTAGGCACATACGCCTATATAACACTCACTTACTTACAATAGCCCAATACAGCGGTGTAAAACTCGATATGACTTATAAATGACTGCACGAACAATGTATCACATCTAAAGATTACAATGACACTTTATTTTTAGCATGAATTACACGAAGAAGGGTCGAAATTTGTATCGATCAAAGCGATGTGGTCGCGACGCCATATGTATACCATGCGTACAAAAATATGGCAGCGTAAGACACTGATAGAACTATCACACGAAACAACGAAGGAAAATTAATAAATACAAACATAAAATAATACGACCAACAATCTGCCACACCCACAGATTCGAATAAAACCTTATTTTTCACATAAAACACACCAAAAAGAGTCGAAATTCGTATCGACCAAAGCGATGTGGACGCGACGTTATGTTCAAGCAATAGAGATTGTAGTTAGTAGTACTCAAAACTGTTGATAGATGGCCCTGGCATATTTGTCTATTACGAAGGTAGACAAAACCCTTGAAATCTGCCTTATCGATGTTCGCATTGCAGATTCAACGTTTATGCGTCAATTTACCATCCAAATTCAAATACCGTGAGATTTTGGGGGCGATGTGTCTCAATCTCTTTGTCAGATACAAGGCCTGTCCGAGTCCGAGTCTCCGAATCTTGCACTTATTTGAATTTCTGTAATATATATTTACATATAATTCATTTTCTAATACATGGCGTGCTATATATGGGGCATTCACGCCAAATCGGACGGTTACAAATTTTTTTTGGATTTCTTAATTTGTTGGTATTCTTTAGTACCCCTCAAAAGAGGCTTCCTGGTTTTTGAGATTCTTTTGATCACTGGTTCAAAAAATATCGAATTTTCAAAAAAACCGCTCTTTTTTGGTTTTTTGCTCATAACTTTTTCAATAATGATCCAAATTTAAACTTTTTTTTTTCAAAATTTTTGTTCTTTCATGTATTCCTTAGAAAAAAATATTTAAAAAAATTTAAAGTATTTTTGAATGAGATTTTTGAGTTTTAAATTTTAAATCTCATTTTCCAAAGTGAGTGCATATTTTGATTTTCGCTATAAATTATTATCAGTACCGATTTTTGAAAATTTTTTAAATGTTTATATTAAAAATTAAAAATCTAAAAATCAGTACCGATTTTTAAAAAAATTTTAAATTAAAAATTTAAAATCAGTACCGATTTTTTATTAAAAAGTAAAAAATTCTTTGTTCGCTGTAAATTATCATTAGAACTGATTTTTGACACTGTAGACAGTGTCAAAAATTTTTTTCCGCTATAAATTATTATCAGTACCGATTTTTTAAAAATTAAACATTTTTTCTTAAGAAAAGAAAGTTATGAGCAAAATACCAAAAAAAGAGCGGTTTTTTAAAAATCCGATATTTTTGGAACCAGTGATCAAAAAAATCTCAAACTTTACCAGGAAGCCTCTTTGGAGGGATACTAAAAAATGAAGAAAATAAAAAATAATATTTTTTAAACCGTCTAATTTGGCGTGGAATGTCCCATATATAACATTCTGCTCCCCGAAAAACAATTTTGAGAATGTTTTCAAATTTCATTTTGAAGCCGATTTCGTGATATCGATTTTTTTCGATATTGAACGTTTTCTTTTTCACTATATTGGACTTTTCGCGTACTTTTTGAAAGAAATTTAAAAAAATTGTTCGCTCGCTTTTTCGTAATGATTTTTCAATTTTCATGTTTAATTAATTGGATTCTGATTCTTAGAATGGCTCTAATTTTTTAAACAAATATTTGGACATATATTTGTAAACTGCCACTTACATCTCACTATTTCCTTATATTTGTTTTCCACCAATGATATGTTTGCAACAAAATCTTACCCCCAACAAATTTCATTAGTTTGGCGAGAGAGAATATCTAAAATTGAAGACAGTTCATAACAAAATTCAGAAGGAGTAACTTCTAATCAAAGCTTGTACGATCTTAACCCATTACCCGTCACAATTGTATGTAGTGCGTCCTAAAAATGGGACCTTGGCGGGTAATGGGTTAAAATTTAATAAATAGTATCCTTTTGTTATCCTTTTAAGGAAGTGTTACTTTTGTTTTTCAATCCTTACAAAATAATTATGCAATATTAGTTTGGCGCAAATTGATGCTGAAGAGAGTTAGCATGTCAAGATGCCGCCGCCATCGTGTTTCCCCGCCCACCCTTTCATGCTAGTGCCTGCCTCTCATAGAAGAATGAGAGGCTTGCCTCTCATACACCATAGAAGAATATACCATAGATGATTCTTTCGTCTATGGAATATACTTACTACAAGGAATTTATTTCTTTCAAAACTATCAAGACATTTCTTACAATTTGAAGTAAAACTTCAATCGCATTACCTTCATTGATTTTTTAATTTATTCTACAGTAATCGTAAACAGTTATTGCAGAAAATGTCAATTGAAGAAAATGATTGACATAAAAAAAGATAACACGAAGTAATGGATGTCTTTTGAAACCTTTGGCACAGATTGCACTGTCCAACACGAATTTCGTAAAAATGCAAGAATATTGCGTGAAAAGTTCGCGCATTGCCGCTATTTCGAACTTCGATGTTAACTAATAGACATTCAAAAGCGCAGATAATTTTAAGCGAAAACTTTTAGTTTTCACGAAATACTACATTTCTATCGGAAATTAACTAACTTTACAAAATGGCGATTAACATGTTGAACGCCCAGCGTAAATGGGTGGAGTTTCTCCCGGGGCCCAAATCCAAGACTGAGTGTAGTGTCACCCGTTTACCGGTGACGGGGCCCCTGTGGAAACATAGCCGTCACCCATATTTGGGTGACGTGGCGTTCAACGTGTTAAAAAAAACTCAATTTATATAACTCTTTATGTAGTTTTGCTCAATATTTTGATATTTTTCGTCAATCAAATATTGTTTTCCGTTTATTTGGAATCACCTTATTAATGTTATCAAATTTTTAAGAGAGTTCAGAAGATTAGCCCAAAGGAAATTTTAAAAAAAAGGTAAAACTTCGTCCGTTAGCCAGCTTTACTCGCCGTTGCCCAACTCTCACCACGTGCAGGTACAAGAATGAGTCTTCGTGTTTTTAAAAAAATTTTTTTATTTATTTTTTTTGTTTACGTTTTCAATTTTGTATTTTTGTTTCATATTTCGAAGTTTTTAATTTTTGTTTAGTATTTTCAACATTATCAATGTTCTGCTTTTTGTACTATTTCCTTTCACTATTCTCGTGTTTTCACAAAAAGATTTAAATATTCGAAACATGAAAAAAAAATAAAAAATTGAAAACGTAAAAAACAAAACCAACAAATAAAAAAACACAAAAAAACGAGGACTCTCATTCGTCCACCTGCACGTGGTGAGAGCTGGGCAACGGCGAGTAAATGTGGCTAATGGGCGAAATTTTACCTTCCTTTACATTTTCTATTAGGCTAATTTTCAGAACTCTCTTGAAAATTTAATAATATCGGTAAGGCGATTCCAAATAAACGGAAAACATCGTTTAATTGACTAAAAATATTTAAAAAAATCTCGCAATAACAAAAAATAGAATTACCCCACTTTCAAAATAAACGGACAAAATAAGGATTTACTAAAAACATAAAAGTAAAATATATTTGCGGAAAAACACAATTTATTATTTTGAAATAAAGAACATATGAATTATTTAATAAAATACAGAAATCACTAGCTTAATAAAAAGATTTTTTATTAATTTTTCAGTTTTTTCTTCGGTGCAGCTGTTGTTAACATATATTTCACATACGTTTTTCGTAAAAATGAATATTACAAATATATTCGTAATTTTTGAATACAGAAATGCTGATTATAGTTAAATAGTAAAAATCTTATTTATATCGTTTCAATGTGTTCAAGTTTGTATTAAGTTTAAACATTCTATGTCTAATGTTAATACAAAATGTTTAAACTTAATACAAACTTGATCAAATTGAAACGATATAAATCAGATTTTAACTACTGAACCATAACCAGCATTTCTATTTTCAAAAGTTACAAATATATTTTGTAATATTCATTTTTACTAAAAACCTATGTGAAATATATATTAGCAATAACTACACTGAAGAGAAAACGGAAATGTTAATAAAATTGGAGTTATATAAATGTTAATATGTAATTATAAATGTTAATAAGATTTTAGATTAATATTAACTTCTTTTAATAGAATTCTTGAAATAATAAAAAAATATTCATATTTAATAAAAAAATCCTCCTTGGTTCATTCGCGATGCCATCATCATTGATGGCACCAAATGCGGTGGAATCGACATCGGTGATGGGATCATCATAGGTGATGGCATCATCATCGGTGATGGCATCGTCATTGGTGTCATCACCGATGATCCCATCATCGGTGCCATCATAGGCACCATCAATGACGATGGCATCGTTTGCCCCGCTGGAGTGCTTGGGGACACCGTTGCGGCTGCCCCCCGCCGTTGAAGTGTTTCATCAACGGCCCTCTGCACTGCGCTCTGGAACTTCTGAAAACAAAATAAAATTATTATAACAATTGATATCGACGTAAATAATGTGTAGTTTAGAAGGGTGTGATGACCCATGATTTCGACTGTTCTTCTCATCTGAATCAAAACATTTTGTGAAAATATGAGTTTAGCTATTATGTAAACTATAACGAAAGAGAAATGTTGAAAATTAGTAAAATGGCATTGTCTTTACAAATATTTGTCACTTTTTTCACAGTTTTGTTAATTTTGGTAACTTTTTATGTCGTGCTACTTCTTCAATTTTGAAGATTTCTATTTCGTTATAGTACACATAATAACTCATATATTTCAATAATGTGCTATGTTTCATATGAGAGAAACAGTCGGAATCGCGGGTATCATGAAACTACTTTTCTTAAAATTTGTATAAGAGTTATATAAGTATAGGGTGGTTATAAAGTAAGTATCACTTTCAAAATTCTGTATCTCACACACCGTATGAAAAAACCCTATAATCATATATGCGAACTTATTTAGGGTAAAATGGGAGTTCTTCCTAAATATTTTCAAATTTCCTTACGGTGTATGAGATACAGAATTTCGAAAGTGATACTTACTTTATGACCACCCTGTGTATAATTATTTAATAAAATCACTTACGTTCTTTTGCCTCCGTTGCTTTTGTCGCCTCCTTTTTGCAACCAAACGCCTTTCTTCCCGTTCTTCTGGGACCAACTGGTGCTGCTGTTGCTGGTGCAGCGCCTGCTGTAGCTGTTGCTGCGATTGCTGGTGCTGGTGCAGCAGTTGCTGTTGCTGGTGCAGCGCCTGCAGTAACTGTAGCGGTTGCTGCTGTAGTGGTACGTGCTGCAGTGCCTGCTGCTGCAGCGCCGGCTGTAGCTGTTGCTGCGGTTGCTGTTGCTGGTGCAGCGCCTGCAGTAGCTGTTGCTGCGGTTGCTGTTGTAGTACCCGCTGCTGTTGCTGGTGCAGCGGCTGCAGTAACTGCTGCGGTTGCTGCTGTAGTGGTAGATGCTGCAGTGCCTGCTGCTGAAGCGCCGGCTGTAGCTGTTGCTGCGGTTGCTGTTGCTGGTGCAGCGCCTGCAGCAGCTGTTGCTGCTGTAGTGGCCGCTGCTGTTGCTGCTGCTGCAGTACCAGTTGTTGCTGCTGCAGCGCCTGCTGTAGTGGTTGTTGCTGGTGCTGCTGCAGCGCCAGTTGCTGGTGCTGTAGCTCCTGCTGCTGCCGTTGCCGCTGCAAGGCCTGCTGCTGCTGTTCCTGCTGCTGCCGCTGTTCCTGCTGCTGCTGTTCCTGCTGCTGCTGTTCCTGCTGCTGCTGTTCCTGCTGCTGTTGCAGCGCCTGCTGCTGCTGTTGCTCCGGCGCCTGCAGCTGCAATTCCTGCTGCTGCTGTTGCTGCAGCGCCTGCTGCTGCAACTCCTGCTGCTGTTGCTGTAGCGCCTGCTGCTGCAACTCCTGCTGCTGTTGTTCCTGCAGCGCCTGCTGCTGCTGTTGCTGCAGCACCTGCTGCTGCAACTCCTGTTGCTGCTGTTGCTGCAGCGCCTGCTGCTGCAACTCCTGCTGCTGCTGTTGTTGCAGAGCCTGTTGTTATTGGCGCTGTTGCTGATCTTGGAGCTGCTGCTCCTGCCGCTGTTGCTGCTGCTGCACCTCTTGCATCCTGTGCGAGGCTCTACGGTTTCGTAAGCCACGCCGGGGAATAATATCCCCGACAACCGGCCAAGAACTCCTGTTTGGATTCTGGCTCGATGAATTCTTGTTTTTATCTGGAACATAAATAAAATCACTTTAAAAAATTTATAAATTACGAATAAAGTAGTTAACACTATCGGTATTTACTGTGTTAATTGCTGAAAAATAAAAAAAATGGCACAGTACTTACGCGGCATTTTGTTGCGGTGTACGTTTTCTGAAACAGAAGGAAAAGTTAAAATAAATAAATTTTTACATTAAAAAATTCTGTTAAAAAATTGTAAAAATATTAATTTTCGTTAAGATCAATAGTAATATTTTGTTTTATGTAACACACTACTTATCAAAATTAATATTTTTAACCGAAAATTAAAAAAAAATGAGCTACATTCAAAGAAATGAAATATGTTATTGAAAAAGCTTACTTCTTTCTTCTACGATGTCACAATTAGTTATGGCACGAGTGTAGCGTCTCTGAGAAGTTCACTTTCCCCCCTCCCCCCACCACCAAATCTTCTGCATACAGTTTTCGGTGTGAGTGGATATGGAGTCTAAGGAAAAACACCCTTTTTTTTCAATACAAATACACACAATTTTATACCTAATGCTACAATGTGTGTACCTTGCACACATTGTAGTTATACACATAAAACTTTACGAGAAGTATAACCACGTATATAAAAATTTAGGAGTTGCAAACAATTGTAAATGCTATTACAAAATAATGAAAATTAATTCAATTTTTAGTCTGTCTGTAAAAGTATGGGACATAAAATCAGCACTTTTTTGCGCAAACATCTTATACATTTTTGTGAGTTTGAAGGTACTGCCAGTACATAATTTTAAAAATATTTATTTTACAACTATTTAACCCTTCCGCTACGGAGTGCTTGTGACAAAATGTAATCTCTGTGAACGGGAGTGCATTATTGAGTAGTTGACACTGAAGTACAGAAAGCTACGAAGTAATTAGAAGTCCTTCATTGTTCTCTAAATTTGCGCCAACTCTTCCGGAACCGTACGCTCTGCGTATATGAATGGTCATTTTTCGAGGGCGTATATATAAGCCCGTCGGAGCGAAAGGGTTAAATCGCATGTGTGAATTCGTAAATAAAATAATTCATAAAGATAAATATATTTTACTTTCATTATTTTATATATATTAAAACATTTTTTATATCATATTTATTAAAGTTCTTTTTATTATGCGCAATGTTTACTAGTAGGTACTTTTACCTTACATGCATGTACCTTCTATTGCTTTGAACTATGCTTAGTTAATTCTGGTTTCGGAAAAATAATGTATCTTGAACTTTGACTCAATTGTGAATGAAAATCGCTTTGTTCATGCGTATGTGTAGCATGTCCCACGCGACCTAAAACAGCCCTTTCAAAACGGAAAGAAGATGTGTTTCCAAAACAAATTCAAACAATTGCTATTACTAAATCGCTTATGCTATGTCGCATTGGTGGAAAACTTCAGATTATGATTGAAAAGGCTTATGAAACCGGTCTCGTATCATTAGCGTAAGTTCAAAAATGCACATTATCGTAGACAGCTTTACTTTTGTTATTATATAAATAATGAATATTAATGAAAAAAGTATTACTTTTGCCTTAAAAAAATATTGTATTTCAAATTATTGTGCTATGTTAATGTAAAAGAAGTGATTTTGAATTTTTCAAAATTTCACAATCAATAAAAGCAAATAGATAACGCTATAATACAAAATTTATATTTATTCATCAACAAAATCTTAAAGAATTAATTCAGGTTCGTTAATCTAACTCTTTAATTGCTTCCTCTGCGACGGATAACAATATGTTTACATAATACAGGGCAGTCAAGATAAAAGAGGGCCGGAGTCAGTTACCCTGTAAATCGGCATGGTAAAATGATATTTACGCTGCATGGTAAGGGAAATCCCCATCGCGTGAGAGAAAGTTATAGCGGAGCGAGCGAGAGAGTCATTGTAGAAGTAAAGGGAATGGTTTCTGCTATAGGTGTCCTTGTCTCCATACTTCTGTTGTGAATGCGAGAACAATGATGAGATGAGAGAGACGGATAGAAAACATACAGTTTCTAAGGAAACACCTCTGGGAGAAAAAAACACGACAAGTTCGTTGTATGCAATTTACGTCATAAGAAAATAAAAAAAAATTTCTTCACCAAAGTAGGTTTCAAAATGAAACGTGAAGATAAAGGTTATACAAATCAGATAACTTAGATAGCAAATTTATTAACATAAAGAAATAGAACGAAAATAAGAAAAACATTGCAGTAGAGCAGTTTCGAACGAAGAGGCTACGGCATATGAATCCAACGTTCTAACAACTGAGCCAAACGTGATCCATACTAAAATGTTTTAACCAAAGACTTTTCAATCTCATGAAAATCGGCAAATTCTGATAATTCGTCCAATTATGATGTTTTAATAATTGTCGAATATGAAACGGTTCAGTTTGTAAGTTTTATTGCGCGAGAGGAAATTCGATAAAACGATGAATCATTTTACAGGAATGAAGATTCAGTAGCCTAACGATTCCGAAGATCATTTTCTGAGATCACAGTATCCATCCTTAAAATTTATGTAACATTTCAGACTTTCGGCTGCGAATATTTTAAGATTCTAAGAGCCTGTTCTGAAAGAAGTTTCGTTCTTTCCCACTGGGTGGCATGAAAAAAACCAAGTTTACTCCGAATGATAAAATAGCAAATCTAACATATTTTCCAACTGCAATCACAATAGTGTAACAATAAAAAGAAGTATATATTTTGTAATAACAATTACCAATTTGTTATTTTTCACGCGACCTAAATTAATGCATTATATTAAAAAAAAAGATAATGTATTCATCATATCACTGAGGAAGGGCCAATCCTGTATTTGAAACGTACGAAGTAATTTACATCTAATAAAATGTCGTATGAAAAATTAAAAAAGGATAATCATTATTATCACTATTACAACACCGATCAAGGGGAATATGTATGTACTAATATAGGTGTAAAATGTACAATTATAACTATATTTTATAGAGTAAGATTTAATTTGGACAAAAGAAAAGTATTACACAGTTTGAAAACAGATCTGTGCTTTCTGCTTTATTTGTTTACGTTAATCATTTTAGTATATCAATGAGAGCTAAAACTTTAAAATTACTTGTTTATAAATCTCTCTATTGATGCACTAGAGTTCTACGCCGCTTATCTTATCGCGCAACACCCACACTCTTCCCACGTTCTGCGTTTGAAATATATACAAATGAAATACATACAAACAATCTCAGTCTTTTAGTTCGTAGGATAACGAATTTATATGCTTACGATTGTAAGAAAGAGAAAGATTACATACATATACATATACACTACTCAAAAAAATTAAGGGATATTCAAAAAAATTCCAAATTTGTGGGTGATTTTCAACAAGGGATAACTCAGAGAATAATGGCCGTATAATAAATTTAAAAATAGGAAATTGTAGCTTTAAGTCTCTAGTTTTTGAATCTGATCAGTAAATTCTTCTTATATGAGAGGTTCACGAGTAATCGTAAGAAAACCAAAAAACATTTGGAAAATATTTCTAATCTTCAAAACGGTCTACGGTCTTCAAACAATTTTTTTTTATTACGCCACCACCAAGTTTTTTTTTAGAGAATATAATTCTCTTTAATTTGACACCTTCTTCAGCTCCATACCATAATTTGCCGTGGAGTTATCGTTGACCAAAGCAAAAAAGTCATTTTTGGCTTTGATGATCGATAACTCCGGAAATAATCATCGTGCAAAAAATAGACGTAGGGTTTTGAAAACTGCAAAACATCCTTTTTAAGACGTCATTAATTTTTGTTGATGAAACAATTTTTTTCAATGTGATAATGTTATCTGAAAAAAAGGTAAAGAATTTAAAATTATTTGGATATTTAAGTATAACTTTGGATATAATGGATAAACGAAGGATATTTTCCGTAATTTTCAACCTCAAAGTGCCAAAAAGAAACCCTTAGAGTTTCAAAGCGTTATGATTTTTTTTCTTAGTGCCCCGAAAGTTTAAATATATCGATTTTGCTGAAAATCACCGTAACGAACAAATTTTCATTTTTAATCATTTTTTCAACTTTCAAATGATCTTTTCGGCAATAATGCGTATTTTATTTATTCCGAAAATGGAAAAAAGTTTTTCGAAAAAAAAATTTTATTTTCTTTTTTTTAATTTTTTTTTCATTTAAAAAAAATTTTTGAAATAATTGATGTCTGAAGAACGAAAATACGCATTATTGCCGAGAAGATCATTTCAAAGTTGAAAAAATAAATAGAAATTGAAAATTTGTTCGTTATGGTAATTTTCGGCAAAAACGATAAATTTAAACTTTCGGAAAAAGTTTTTCACAAATTTGGAATTTTTTTTAATATCCCTTAATTTTTGTGAGTAGTGTATATATATATATGTAAAATTATTGCCACATGTGTTGAAGGGTAGTCAGGTATGCTAATAGGGTTGCAGTGTTTTTTCCTTAAAATGGGTAGGCATGGTAATGAAGGTGTATACAATGTATACTGCAGCAATAATGTAAAGGATTAAGAAATTCCTGACTACGTTATTCTACGGGTATGGATTGCCTATTATAAAAAAACTCCGTTAAATCTATGTCATAAAACATCTGGTATTTTCCATAGAATTTGAAAATGCATTTTCAGGACCAGAACATGTGTTTGTCATAAAATGTACAAAAAAAAAGAGTTTAAGGCTCCAGGATACCCATCGCCCGCACCCCTTGAGGGGTCAAGAAATATGCTTTTCGCCCAAGTTCCATAGCTGCTTCATTTTTCAAACGATTTTCATGAATAAGATTTCATTTCAAAGGTAAATAAATTTTTATAATGACTTTTTTAGAATTTTCAAAAAATTATGATTTGAGTAAAAAAAACTGGGTATGAAGTATGTATCTATTTTCATATACAGGGTTTCTGGTATGAAGTAACCCACCCGAAAACCCCGGAAAGATGGTGAAAAATGAAGACAAAAAGTCATGTACCATTTTTTGAAATTTGGATTACCGAGTTATTAATTAAAACGTTCCGGCCACTCAGAACGACAGAACGGCTTGGTAGGATTCAGACTCATTGTCACCCCTAGAGGGCTGAGTCTAAATTATTTTGACCGCCTATGCGACGTACCTGCGTCTACGCTTTGGCGTCGCCAAAGAAAGTAGTGTAAAAAAGATCTAAGATAAGGGTAAAACCAAAACATTGCTTCTACTATTACCACTACCACAATACTACACTATGGTGTGTTGTCCTTCGGCAACAGAATAGTAGTGGTGGTAATACTTAAGAAATCGTTTGGTAACACCAAACATTGAAAATCTTACGTCTGGTATTTCTTTCTTCTGTGACTACCACTACCTTCCCACGTAAAAAGATTTTATAAAGTTTTATAAAAATTTTATAAAATAAAATTCTATGATAATTTTAACATACATAAACAATGTAAATCAACTACTTTTTACTTATTTATCTATCTATTTTTATTATAAGAAGTTGACAAGTGCTTTGCTTACAATATTTTCTTCTCTCCCGTCGAAAAGTCGTAAGTGGAACGTCAGGTAACTATTTAATTGGCGAGAAAAATTATGTATAAAAATATAAATCACATGTAAATATATTTACGAAATTTATATAGTATTAACTAACTTGTTCTTCCTTCACTTGTAGCGTATTTTTATATTTATTCATGTTTTTTTCAAATATTCACTCCCTTTTCAAATGTCAATTTGAAGTATCACACAATTTATAGTTGTAAGAAAAACGCAGTAATATTCATACTATTGATGAAGACATTTGAATTTCAATAAAGTGAATATTACTGCGTTCTTCTTACAACTATAAATTGTGTGACACTTCAAATTGACATTTGAAAAAGGAGTGAATATTTGAAAAAAAGATGAATAAATCTAAAAAATACGCTACAAGTGAAGAACAAGTTAGTTAATACTATAGAAATTTCGTAAATATATTTACACGTGATTTATATTTTTTACACATAATTTTTCTCGCGAATTAAATAGTTACCTGACGTTCCACTTACGACTTTACGACAGTGGCAAGCCCTTAACTAATTGCGAGAAGAAAATATTGTAACCTGGCATTCATAAATTTTACTACTACTACTACATTATTACTATTTTTTAAATTTATTTTTCATCATCATCATTACCATCATCATCATATAATAATAGTAAGAAGAAGAAGAAGAAAAAGAAGAAGAAGAAGATGAAGAATAACAACAACGATAACAACATCGAGTAACTGGAAAAAATTTCTAAACAAAATTTTCAAAATTTTTTTCAAAATTTTTCTTGAAAAAATTTTGTTTAGAAGGAAAGTACAACGACATTTGTTTTCAAACAAAGGTGGCTGTACTAGTAAACAAATTAATCGAATTTTTTTTTACGTGAAAGGCATTGTGAACATGTTAAAAAAAATTTTTTCAAACAAATTTTGAAAAAGCTTATAATTCACATTTATTTATGCAATGCTCAATCACTGGCATGCGATCAGGCAGTAGGTAGTTTACCCTATATATGTTATTTTTCAAAATTATTTTCTGTTGATTTACCTTGTCGTTTCTTTCGTTAATTTATTTACGACGCAGGAAAGAAGATGTTTTTATTACACTATTGGTGTAATGTTGTGTATATTTCAAAATTCTGAAATATGTCAAATAATTTATGTGAAATTATTTTATTTCATTTACAAAAATATTTTTTCCTAATATTTTAAGGCTGAAATTGATTTTTTATAGTGGATATATCAGTGAAAAATAACGTTTTTCCAAAAATAAAAAATAGGGGTCGCAACCACAATAGTCCTTTATTATCCTATGACCTATATCATGACATTATTTTCATTGCAAAAACGTTGAACGATTTTACTGATGTACCAATTGATCATTAAAATATGATACGTATCTTATAATTTACCAAATTTTTTGCATACATTTGTCTGAAATCTACGCATATAAAAAAAATGTTCCAGGCAACGGTTGTTTGTTATCGACTGAAAAGTGAAGTGATCTTCTTTTGTTTTGTCGGAGAACAACTCTTGTGTGAAACAATTTTCCAAAATTCATTGTTTTAAAAATAATGAGATGATACCATTTTTAAGGGGGGAGGGTCAAGTAAAATTAAAAATTTTGACCTTTTTTTTTCTTGCTTAGAAAATTAGTTTATCATCTGGAGAATGTGCTCCGACTATTTCAGTTAAAAATTCTAAGTCTAAATACACCTACAGAGCCGTTAACCCATTAACGCCAAAGCGGCCCGATTTTTTAGCAAATTTTCAACACGATTATTTTATGTTATCGACTTTGAAAAAATTTCGTTTTCACATATTCCGACGTAGAATTTCGTGCTCTTTCAGAATCCGGGCTTAAAATTCCGATTAGACTTGAAGAAAAAAAAATATGGCCGATTTTAATATAAAAAACGTGAAAATTTTTGAAACAAAATTTGTTTAGGATTTTTTTTGCAATTTTACCGAAAAAAATTCATGCTATAAATGTGATCAGGGGTAATCCCGATAGTTAAAGTATATCAGGGAATTTTTACGTTATCATTGAACCACTCTTTTTTACAATATGGCGGCAAAAACGTAAAAAATTTACAATAAACTAAGCTAATTTTTTTTCTCGGAAACTATTGAGTTTAGGGGAAAAGTTTAAAGAATAAAAATGTCTTAAAATCGATCAAAGAACATCTTCAAATTTTTTCAGAATTTTCCGAGATATTTCTGGAAAATTGGATTTTTCGAAATTTTCAGAAAATCAAAAATTTTCTCCGAAAATTCGGAAAAAATTTGTGAGTATTCTTTGACTAATTCTAAGACATTTTTATTCTTTAAGCTTTTTCACTAAACTAAATAGTTTCCGAGAAAAAAAATTAGCTCAGTTTATTATAAATTTTTTACGTTTTTGCAGCCATGTTGTATAAAGGAGTGTTTCAATGATTACGTAAAAATTCCCTGATATACTTTAACTATCGGGATCACCCCTGATCACGTTTATAGCATGAATTTTTGTCGGTAACATTGGGAAAAAAAATCCTACACAAATTTTTTTTCAAAAATTTTCACGTGTTTATGTTTAAATCGGCCATATTTTTTTTCCTCAAGTCTAATCGGAATTTTGAGCCCGGATTCTGAAAGAGCATGAAATTCTACATCGGAATATGTGAAAACGAAATTTTTTAAATGTCGATACATACAAAATAATCGTGTTGAAAGTTTGCTAAAAAATCGGGCCGCTTCGGCGTTAATGGGTTAATGGGTTAAAAATAAATAACCTTACAGAACTTATTTTTTGGCACAGAATTTGCAAGCATATAATCAAAAATTACTTTTACTGAAAGCTAAAGTAGCATAATTGAAAAAACGTTAAACTTCTACTCTCGATTCTTACAGAAATATTTGAAAAAGGTGCCTGTACTGACAATGAGCAGCAGTGGTCAGTGCCGTCTGTTCAGCACGTGCTATCTGTCAGAAAGTAGCGTACCCTCCTCCCCCCCTATTGGTAGGGCGGATAAAGCATTCAGTGTAGCCTTTATCGCGCTACAAAACACAGGGAACTAAACTACCTGTGAGAGATTTTATTGAAGTTATTTAACACAGTTTAACGAAAAACATGAAAGTTAAGAATAATAATAGTGATAGTGGTACCGTGAAGTATCGCAGTTCCACGAAACGACAATCAGGCAGATATAAACTGTCTGGTCGTCGTCTTTCCAAGAAGAAAACATATGTCAATAGGTAAGTTGCTATGTTAATTTTTCACTTATACGGGGTATTCCAGCTAACTTGACCACTTTGAATATATATTACCAACTCTAAGCGAGATATTCTAGGTGGTCACGTTAGCTGGGACACCCTATATATGTAAATGGATATTTACACAAAGTTTTAACTGCCTACCCCTACTACTAGGGCAGTAATTAAGCGAAACATGATTTATAGTTTCTTTTTTTCTATTCTAGCAAAAATTTTGAAAAAAATCTACAATACTGTAATTAGTGTGTTATATACAATGCAATTTTTTTCGAATTTTTGGATGACAAATCTATTTTTAAAAAATTACAAAAGTTTTAGTATTCAATATTGTAATTAAAATTATCAAGTGACAAAATGATATTTTTACGGTGGAAGCTTTTTGTAATGCCTACTGATTCCTAATTTTTTCAGATTTTTGGGAATGGTGCAACAGAATGAAAAAAATTAAAAATTACTTTTTTCTCATTGTACTGTGTATATGTAGAACTAACCATTATTCAAGGTTGTAAATCTTGGCAATATTCTTTGATATAAGTGAGAAGCTAATTGATAATGATGGATCGAATTATCTACTGCACAATAATATCTTCAAATGTAAAAACAAAATGAATTTGTTTAAAGTAACGTATATTTCTGGTATTCTGATTATACCGTAAGAAATATACATATTTTATATGACATAAATAAGTATTTCAAATTCTACCAACTGTTACAAATACTTTTTTATATTTCAATTATTTAATTTAAATGTAAAAAAGAATTCAAATATTTATTTTATCAAACACATGGCATTTAAAAAATAAAAAAACTGCTCGTAATAGTTGGTAGAATTGAAATACTTATTTAAGTAATGTAAAATATGTATATTTCTTACAGTATAATCACAATATCAAAAATTGTACGTTACTTTGAAGGGATTCATCTTGTTTTTACATTTGAATACATTGTTGTGGAGTGAATAATTCGATCCATCATTACCAATTAGCTTCTCACTTATATCAAAGAGAATTGCCAAGATTAACAACCTTGACTGATGGTTACTTCTATATATACACACTAAAATGAGAAAAAAGGTATTTTTAATTTTTTTCATTTTTTTGCATCATCCCCAAAAATCTGAAAAAATTAGGAACTAGTAGGCATTACAAAAAGCTTCCACCGTAAAAATATTATTTTGTCACTTGGTAATTTCAATTAAAAAATTGAATACTAAAACTTTACGTCATTTTTCAATCATAAAATGAGGATGATCATGATGATCATAATAATCATAATAATAATAACAATAATAATAATAACAATAATAATAATAATAATAATAATAATAATAATAATAATAATAATTACAATCATAACAATGATTATGATAATATGATAATAATGATATTCTTACTTTAAGGGCAGGGGGGTTCTGCCTTGTAGGACCGAAAAAGTAGGTGATATTTGCCAATTTTTTTTTAAAACTATTGAACGGGTTTATTTGAAATTGGGCAAGTTGTTTCATTGTACCCTTAAGTATTGTTACAAATTATTATGAGGCTCTACAAAAAAAATGTGCGTGTGTAGAGCGTCGATTGCAGAACGTTCAGAAAAAAAATGGCTCGTGCTGGCGTTGAAGGAAAGTGTCCTATGGTTTATCTGCAAAACAAAAAGGAAAAGGGATTCTTAATCTGCATGAACATGGCTATCTATGGACCTAGAATCATGACTGTATGAGACAAAACACGTGAAGTGAGCACTCCCAAAAACCACTAGGTCGACGATTTTTACGAAACATGAATCAAATGAATACTTATGCCATTACTAAACATACCCTCAAAGGATTTTGCAAAATTTCAATTTTTAGTATTGATACGTACGTTTAAATATTTTAATCACTTTTAATTTAAAAAATAATTACTCGGACAATTTTTAACAAAACGTTATGAAAATTTTATGAGAGGTTCATTAAAGTTCATATTTTTAAATAAAATAATTTTTTTGCGGTTTCTTAAAACTGAAGGTCGAAGGAATATTTGGCGCCCAAAATCAAAAAAATCAAAGCATGAGAACATTATTAAAAACTCAATTGTTTATTAACTTGTTATAAATAAATAGGTAAATAAATAAATTTATAAATACTGTTTATTTTATTTAAAAATATGAACTTTAATGAACCTCTCATAAAATTTTCATAACGTTTCATTAAAAATTGTCCGAGTAATTATTTTTTTAATTAAAAGTAATTAAAATATTTAAACGTACGTATCAATATTAAAAATTGAAATTTTGCAAAATCCTTTGAGGGTATGTTTAGTAATGGTATAAGCATTCATTTGATTCATGTTTCGTAAAAATCGACGACCTAGTGGTTTTTGGGGATGCTCACTTGACGTGTTTTGTCTCTATCTGTTACCGTTCTTGTTGTTTATTGAAATAATTCCTTGAGATTTTTGGACGAAAATCGAACTTTTTTTACAAAAGGCTGCCATTTTAAGTTTTTCATTTTTCTGAATTGTTCTACTACTATAGATAGCCATGTTCATGCAGATGAAGAATCCCTTTTCCTTTTTGTTTTTCAGATAAACCATAGGACACTTTCCTTCAACACCAGTACGAGCCATTTTTTTCTCAACGTTATGCAATCGACGCTCTACACACGCACATTGTTTTTGTAGAGCCTCATAAAAATTTGTAATAATACTCAAGGGAACAATGAAACAACTTGCCAAATTTCAAATAAACCCGTTCAACAGTTCTTTTATTAAAAAATTCTAAAATATCACCTACTTTTTCGGTTCTGCAAGGCAGAACCCCCCCTTAACTACTACAACTACTACCACTACTACCACTACTACCACTACTACCACTACTACTACTACTAGAAGTAGTAGCAACAATCAATAGGAAAAAAGATAACATTTATAATAATAATAGTGATTATGTTGATGATGATACAAAGTAAATAAAAAAATAATAATAGTAGTAATAATAATAATAATCATCATCAACATAATAAACATCATCGTCATAATATTACAACATTAATTATCGTCAAAAGTTATAATATTAATAATATTATTAACAATAATTTCGACCTAAAAAATTAACGCACTGCATAGTGTACCCTTTTAAACCGTGTAATTAATAATTCTAATATACAGGGTAATCCACGCAACAACTTTGTTTTTATAAATAAGAAAAACATGAAAAAAAAGTAAAATTACTCTTTACCTATTGGATTTAAAACTGATAAATGTCAATAATTTTTTATTCAGATTTCGATACTATACCATAATTTCGTATAAACAATATAGTCTTCTATATAAAAAAACAAAGTTGTCCTTTAAATCTCCGAAATACCGCCACCTGTAAAAAGACCGCACAACATAGCGCACTCTTTTAACCCTTTTCCGCCCAAGTGAACTAATTTCTGGCGATGACTTTGACTGTTCACTACATTTTCAAAAAGTAATAATTAGCATCCTAAGTCTAATTAGTAATTATACTTAGGTAAACCCCCGAAAGTAATAATTAGTAATAATTAACAGCTATTCATACGGCCATATCTTATATTTTCGAGGTTGCTCTGTCGATTGTCGTTAGGAACTTTTGAAAAAAATGACATGTAACCTCTATTTTTCAAAGAAATTTGAAAAAAATAATGGTTTTTCATTCCTTTTTTTCTCTTTATCCATATTTTTCGACGGGAAAGTAATTTTCTATCACTACAAAACTTATTAGAAAAGTGTTCCCGATACCCTATGAAACATGGAAAAAGAGCTTATAACAATAAAAATTATAAATGGAAAAAAATTGATTCTTTCTGCAGCCATTTTGAAACCGTTATGTTACAAAAAATGTTTTTCGTGGCTGGATTTTATTCCTTGGGCATGGGGATCACTTTTTTGGTAGGTTCTATAGTGATAGAAAATTTCTCTTCCGTCGAAAAATATGGATAAAGAGAAAAAAAGAATGAAAAGTCAGTATTTTCCTCAAATTTCTTGGAAAAACAGAGGTTAAATGTAATTTTTTTTCAAAATTTCTTAGCGGCAATCGATAGAGCGATTTCGAAAACATAAGATATGACCATTTGAAAAGCTGATCATCACTGTTTGAAAATGTAGTGAACAATCAAAGTTAACGCCAGAAATCAGTTCACTTGGGCCGAAAAGTTTTAAACCATGTAACTTTTGTGTATAACATTTTTTCGTGCCACGCATATTTTGGAAGTTATGAAGGAGCACACGTTTTGTGGACCACCCTGTATACACATATGAAACACTATCAATAATGACTTTAATATTTTCCAACAATCGTATGAATGTTATACTGAAATTAGGAATTTTTTTTGTAGGCGTAAAGCAGCAAAAATGGAAAAAGAACGCGCTGCCGCCATGGACAATGGTACGACACAGATACGGGACGAAAAGGAGTCCTACGATGTCATGCCAACGAAGGATGACTTTTTGAAGAGTACCTTGTCTGGCCCCATAGCTGGTAACGAATCCTATGAGGTAATTGACATTATTTACGAAATAGAGGAATGTAATGTAAGCGCCGAAAAGCGCTTCTACACCTCTGCTGATGCGGATAGGACTCACGAGGTATCCGAACATATCAGCAAAACAGAGGAGTGTAACGTAAGCGCCAAAAAGCGCTTCTACACCTCTGCTGATGCGGATAGGACTCACGAGGTATCCGAACATATTAGCGAAATAGAGGAATGTAACGTAAGCGCCGAAAAGCGCTTCTACACCTCTGCTGATAAGGAGAAGACTCACGAGGTATCCGAACATATCAGCGAAATAGAGGAATGTAACGTAAGCGCTGAAAAGCGCTTCTACACCTCTGCTGATGAGGATACGACTTACGAGGTGTCCGAAAATATCAGCGAAACAGAGGAGCGTTGTGTAAGCGCTGAAGAGCGCTTAAACGCTTCTATTGGAAATGAAAAGGTCAATGATTGCCCTATGAAAGACGTAAAAATAGAAGGTCGCAGAATCATAGACTTTTCTTTCTTTTGGGAGAAAATGCACGAGAAGTTCGACCACCACTCGAATACGCCGGGGTGTAACTTTCGTGATTTTCGAATAATTAAATACATAGATAAGGGTTTAAGAACCCAAATCTTTATAAAATGTTTTGCATGCTCCTTTGAGGACAGTATTTGGACTGAACCAAAGGAGCATACATTAATGGGACTCCACGAGGCTGCTGTAACTGGTGCGGTAACCACAGGGTGTGGTTATTCAGCCTTGAAAGAGCAGTTCGCTGCAATGGCAATACCAATTATGGCACCTAAAACGTTTAGAAAAACGGAGGACAAATTGGTCGCAACTTTTGTAGAAACCGCTGAAAGAGAAATGAAAGAAGCGGGAAAAGAAGAATATAGAATAGCGACGGAGAAGGGCCATGTAATAAATGGTATTCCCTACATAACCGTTACAGCTGACGGTAGTTGGATGAAAAGATCCTACAAAAGCGGAAAATATGATTCCTCATCTGGTGTGGGAGTTATAGTTGGTTGTGAGACCCAGAAAGTTCTCTTCATTGGTGTACGCAACAAGGACTGTGCAGTTTGTGATATTGCCACCAGAAACAGGAGAGAACCAAGAGAACATAATTGTTATAAGAACTGGGGTCATAATCAAAGCTCCACCAGCATGGAAAGCAATGCTGTAGTTGAAGGATTCAGAAAGAGCATTCCCACGCATGGTCTCATTTATAAAACACTTGTCGCTGATGGTGACAGCAGTGTTTATAACGCCATTCTTCATAATGATGTATATGGAGAGTATGGTGTACGTGTAGAAAAGATAGAATGCACAAACCATTTGTTGCGCAATTTATGCAACAAAGTAGTAGAAATTTCAAAGAGAACGCGAGTTGCGCCCCGACTGAACAAGAAAGGTTATGTCGGTAGAATGCGCCGATACGTAAATGATTGCTCTTTGAAAATCCGTAAAGAAATCGTGGCAGCCGTGAAACGTCGAATCGCTGAAAACACTGAAAATAAAACGAAAGTTACAGATTTGATGTTGGACATATTGAATGTTCCTAAGCATGTATTCGGCGAACATAGCAGCTGCAAAAATCGCAAAATGCCGTGCGATGGTAAATCTAGAGTAGGCGAAAAAAACTACTTGCAAACGATGCAGGCAGCAGGTTTTTATGAGCCTATTCATGAGGTAATAAGTTACTTCTCATGCCATTCAAGCTCTTTGCTACAAAGCAGCACTAATAATGCGGTGGAAAATTATAACTCCATTGTTGCAAAATTTATCGGAGGAAAACGGATAAATTTTGGAATGCGTGGTTCTTACACGGGACGATGTGCTGCTGCTGTCGTCTAGTGTAACACGCAAGAGGTCTTATCCAAAGTTACCTCAACAATGGAGAAAGATATTAGTAGCATTACGTCGAATATGGAAATTCGTCGAAAGCGCAAAATTGCTAGAAAGAGAGAGCGTAGAATTCATAAGAAGGACGTGAGACGCAGAAGCGCAAAAGGAACCGACCATGATTATGGGCCTTCGTCGCAAAAGCCGGATATTGCTAAAGACGCTTTGGAAGTCTTAAAAGCAGAGCATTACGCTAAATTGCAAAAAGATGTCGAAAAGCGCAGCGAAATCGAACGTTCAACGATTGGACAAAGTCTTTGCGATGAATGGCATCAAAGACGTCGGCACTTACTGACGGCGTCGAAATTTGGAAAAGTTTGCCGTATGAGGGAACAAACTTCATGCGCGGCAACGGTAAAAGGCATTCTGTACCCTGCTCCTTTCGAGACAGCAGCACTCTCATACGGAATGCAAAACGAAAAAAAGGCTCTGCAAATGCTCGAAGAAGAGCTGGGAGAAAAGATTGAACCCTGCGGTTTATTCATTGATGAATCGGAACCGTATTTGGGTGCATCTCCGGATGGCCTTGTTAGAGACGATTCAATTGTGGAAATAAAATGTCCTTCGTCAGCATCAAAATTAACACCAGAACATGCGATAAAGGACATTAAACATGTTGGAGCCATCTTTCAAAAGAAAGATGCATCGAAAATAAATAAGGCACATATATACTACTACCAAATTCAAGGTCAGTTGCATATAACCAAAAGAAGAAAGTGCTACTTTTGTATTTGGACTCCTCTCGATCTAAAATATATTGAGATCGAGAGAGATGACAATTTTTGGAACAACAAAATGGCACCGTATCTAAAACGGTTTTACAACGAATGTATGTTGCCGGAAATCCTAGACAGTCGGTATAATAGAAATATGCCGATCAGGGAACCTACGTACATAATTTCTGCTCAAGAAGAGCAGAAATCGAAATCCGAAAAAGGTAAGCGTAAGAGAAGCGCCGAAAATATGGAAACGACTTCTATTCGCAAAAAAACCAATGAAAATGTAAACGTGGGGAATGAATTTGAAGTATTATTCGATCCCACTGAAGCCGCTGACAATGAAGCAATTGCTACGGTCATTAGAAATATAGAACCACAAAATGTTCAGCGTATTCTTTTGCAACAAAGTGAAATGTTGTCTGATGAATGCATAGAATTATTTCTGCAAGTGTTGAGAGAAGAGAAACCTGAGTTTGAAGTGCATAATGTATTCAAATTCGCTTCACTCCACTTGCTGAAACAAAAAAGTTATGCACAAACCCTGCAGATTATCGGTGGTTTCGGAGTGGAACACTGGTGCTGCATTCACTTCAATGGAAGTGAGCTTTTTATCTATGACAGCGCCAACCGTTACGAATACGAGTTCTTGAGCGATCAAGAAAAGTTGTATATACAAACTCGGTATCCGTATCTGGAAATAGATAAAATTCTATTCCAGCCTGTAACGAAACAACCAGATGCGGTTAGTTGCGGGGTTTATGCAGCAGCTTTTGCCACAAGTGTTGCGCTTGGCGAAAATCCGTCCGAGAGAACCTATTCTACGAGAGTTATGTCAATGCGCGTACACTTGCTAAACATAATTCGACAAAGAAAACTGGTTACTTTTCCCGTGGAGTAAATTTGAGCGGTAGAATAGTGATCAGTTCTCTTGACACATTTCTAGAAGAATGTGAATGTTTTACAAATGGGGAGACGAAATGTCATTGTTTGCGTCTCTGTTCAAGTTATTTCCCAAGGGACGGTAGTTCGGTCCTTTGTTGTAATAATGTTCAGAAGGTTAGATAATATGAGTGGCTAATATTCGCGATTTCAAAGAACCGTGTAATGAAATTGCCTGAAATTAGTATTATACTGGTTTCGTAAAAGTATTATACCGGTTCATAACGCGAACGATCTAAACTAACCTCTGTACATAGCTGTGCAGCGAAAAAGCTAAAAGTTGTATTTTTCCTGGTTTCAGGGAAACGGAGAGACGAAATTACATTGGTTGCGTCTCACGGAAGTGGGCGGTGGTGGGGCCCCTTCGTGCATATACTCTAAATATACATTTTCAGAACAGCATTTTACGCGGCCGCGTAATGAGAATGTCGAAAACAGCATTTCTACGCGGCCGGGTAATGAGAATGTTGAAAAAACGACATTTCTACGCGGTCGCGTAATGCAAGTTGTATTATTACTGGTTTCAGAGAAACGGAGAGGCGAAATTACATTGGTTGCGTCTCACGGAAGTGGGCGGTGGTGGGGCCCCTTCGTGCATATACTTTGAATATACATTCTCAAAACGGCATTTCTACGCGGTCGCGTAATGTAAGTACTGAAAAACGGCATTTCTACGCGGCCGCGTAATGAGAATGCCGAAAAAGGGCATTTCTACGCGGTCGCGTAATGTAAGTGCCGAAAAACGGTATTTCTACGCGGACACGTAATGCAAGTTGTATTTTTCATTGTTTCAGAGAAACGGAGAGACGAAGTTACATTGGTTGCGTCTCACGGAAGTGGGCGGTGGTGGGGCCCCTTCGTGCATATACTTTGAATATACATTTTCAAAACGGCATTTTTACGCGGCCGCGTAATGAGAATGTCGAAAACGGTATTTCTACGCGGCCGCGTAATGAGAATGTCGAAAACGGCATTTCTACGCGGCCGCGTAATGTAAGTGCCGAAAAACGGCATTTCTACGCAGCCGCGTAATGTAAATGCCGAAAAACGGCATTTCTACGCGGCCGCGTAATGAGAATGTCGAAAACGGCATTTCTACGCGGCCGCGTAATGTAAATGCCGAAAAATGGCATTTCTACGCGGCCGCGTAATGTAAGTGCCGAAAAATGGCATTTCTACGCGGTCGCGTAATGAGAATGTCGAAAACGGCATTTCTACGTGGCCGCGTAATGTAAATGCCGAAAAACGGCATTTCTACGCGGTCGCGTAATGTAAGTGCCGAAAAATGGCATTTCTACGCGGCCGCGTAATGTATGTGCCGAAAAACGGCATTTCTACGCGGCCGCGTAATGTAAGTGCCGAAAAACGGCATTTCTACGCAGCCGCGTAATGTAAATGCCGAAAAACGGCATTTCTACGCAGCCGCGTAATGTAAATGCCGAAAAACGGCATTTCTACGCGGCCGCGTAATGAGAATGTCGAAAACGGCATTTCTACGCAGTCGCGTAATGTAAATGCCGAAAAATGGCATTTCTACGCGGCCGCGTAATGTAAGTGCCGAAAAATGGCATTTCTACGCGTCCGCGTAATGTAAGTGCCGAAAAACGGCATTTCTACGCGGCCGCGTAATGAGAATGTCGAAAACGGCATTTCTACGCGGTCGCGTAATGAGAATGTCGAAAACGGCATTTCTACGCAGTCGCGTAATGTAAATGCCGAAAAATGGCATTTCTACGCGGCCGCGTAATGAGAATGTCGAAAACGGCATTTCTACGCGGTCGCGTAATGTAAATGCCGAAAAATGGCATTTCTACGCAGCCGCGTAATGTAAATGCCGAAAAACGGCATTTCTACGCGGTCGCGTAATGTAAATGCCGAAAAACGGCATTTCTACGCGGCCGCGTAATGCAAATGCTTGAAAAGTAGAAACATATTCTGTCGTCTGCTATATTTCTATCTTTCAAAGAAAGAGAAATATTGTAGTAGCACTATGTCATAGACCCTTACAATCTGCTTCTTTGCTTCCTATTTTACCAACTACTGCTTTTGTAACCACTCAACGCATGACATGTTGTAGAGGGCATCAGTAGTTGGGAAAATACAGAAGCACTTTGTAAGTTGCGACATCTTGTAGTAGACAGACCGAGGTTCGGTTGGTGTTCTTCCTTACCGACCTTGGCGTAGTACACGAGGGGCTCGACAGAGTGACCTTCGTAAGTCCCCACCTCCTTAATTAGAGATTAGAATTAATCGTCTGCGTTGCAATTATTTATAACGATTTTATACCAACAAATTAAACTTCGACAAAAAAGTGTTATACAGGTTTTCCTCTTGATTTTTCCTGCAGAATCGATTGCCGTTATTAGTTTTGTAAAATAAAGAAATTTTTTGGTAATAAATTTTTGTTTAAATAACTTTTTATAAACAATTGCAAATGTCAAAAGAAAAAACACGGGTAACCTTTTTTTTAGCTACGCCATCGATGCAATAGTTAGTTTGAGGCTATCTCGGCTTGGGTTTCAATGGGTTTTAAAATACACATATGCTTCATTTAAGGTATTACGTAGTCGCACTCAAATAATGCTTTGTATAAAAGAAATTTCTTTACTCGGGGTATTCTTTGGGTTTCACGAAGAAATAAATATAATTATTTATTTTTTACATGTGTCTAACATAATGTGATGAATTTTGGATATAAAACATATCGGCAAGATGAATTAGTTATTCATTCATCGATCATTATGCAATGAAGTACCGAGTGGTTCAGGCTGCAGTGACTTGTAACGCATATGTTGGTGTTTTCATTGCTCAAGTACGCTAAATATTGTCACCAGTTCGCTTCATTTTTTTCGTCTATGCATACTTCTACCATAAAATGCTCAATTGAAATCGCCCTGAAAGTATGCAATATTCTACATTTGACGTATCATGTATTTTCATCGGTTGTATGTAATTCATGCTGTCTATAAAAATAATTCGTTTACTTAAGGTATTCTTTGAGTCACCAGTATTAAATAGCCTTTATTAATTGGTTACACAGGGCGTCCGTTAATTATCAAATTCGTGCAAAATCTATTATTGATGTTTTTGGGCCTTAAAATTTATTGACAATCCAATTGCCATATTACGATAATAATTGCTTAATTTAATTTTGTAATACCCGTTATTAATATTTTTAGGTCTCATGTTTCATTTGAGTATGTACTTACGTTATGTTTCGAATACTTAATTACTATGTTCCAGCGTTAAGAGGGCATATCACAGTACACAAAAAATTGTTTTCGTTTTTTTTTTCATTTTCTGAAAGCTGCATTTGTTAAGAATACTCTCACCAAATTTTGTAAAAAAAATTCGTAAAATTGACGGAGATACAGTATAAAATTTAGTTTCTATGTCGTATTATGTCGTATTATCGCATTGACAGCAAATTTAAAAAACTATTCATCGGATTTGCATGTACAAAGTCTTAAAATTTTCAAAAATCCAGTCTCCATGACCACTCGTGGCGATTTTTTTTAAAAGGCCTCTTTCTATTTTTTTTCCCAAAAACGATGAAAATTTTCTGTGATAAAATTTGCTCGTCCGCCAATTTTTTTTCTTTAGATATCGAAATTTCGCCACGTGTGGTCATAAAGACTGGATTTTCGAACATTTTAAGACTTTGTACATGCAAATCGGATGAACAGTTTTTTAAATTTGCTGTCAACGCGGTTGAATAACATAGTTTCGAGAAAAACGCATTCAAAGTTTTGCTGAGAAAAGATAATAATACGACATAGAAACTAAATTTTATACTGTATCGCCGTCAATTTTACGAATTTCTTTACAAAATTCGGTGAAAGTATTCTTAACAAATGGAGCTTTCGGAAAATGAAAAAAAAAAATTAAAAAAAAATTTTTTTTTACTGTGGTATGCCCCCTTAAGGACGTTCACTGGCAAAATCACTTTTCTTTAGATTTTTCTCAAATTGAAACATGTTGTAAATGAAAATGCCCTCTATACAGGAGTATTTTTTTAAATATCGCTATCCATGCATAATTTAGAGTATTTCGTCGTTAAAGTTGGCGACTTTAACATGGGAGGTATAGGTTGTATATCGTAAAAATGAACATTTCTACTAATATCAAAAAAAGTTTTCTTTTCATATCTCTGAAAAAACAATATACATTAGAATAGAATGTAAGAAATATTTACCATTTAAAATATTTATACCTATCCATATTTATTACCAAGAATGAGCCATAATAAAAGTGTAAATACCACAGTTTTACGTTGAGAGGAAGAGACATGAGAGAGAGTTGGCAACGTTGCGGAATCGCTCTGCGCGCTAAGTATGCGATGTGAGTTGACTTGGCGCTCATAGCTTTCTGCTCTTGATAATTTCATTATTCAGGAACGCTTAGAGTAATGAATCTTAACGACTTTTGTATAATGAACAAATTAATCATGATTTGTGAATAATAGTATCCAAAATTTATTTTTAAATGGTATAAATTTCAGTAAAGAAATAACACAAGAAAGTTCGAAAGTGGTTTGATATAATTATTTATTAAATTTCAATAGATATTATCGTGCATTTGCGGAAAAATAAATTTTAAATAATGTAAATAATGTAATTACACAAATTAATAAAAATAAATTTTTCATTTCTTGTTTAAACATGCTAAGATTTTCGACAACATTTTTTTATCTCTCGTTATTTTACATTTGTTATTTTCATTCGGTGCCGTTAACATATTTTTTACAGCAGTTTCTCCCTCATTATTGTACATTGTTAATAGTGATTCATAAGTAAATCCATGCAATGCTAATCTTTTTAACATTTCCAATGAAACTTCATTTTTAAATTCCGAAACATGCTGTAAATTTTCTTTGATTTTATTCGATTGAAGTAATTCGTTGTAACATGTCTTATATGTTTTATAGTCGATAATCAGCGAATTTTCTAAATTTAACGTGATTACAAGATTTTGCAATATAGAAACATCATAAGTAGCATCGTGAAAATTTCCTATATCTATACTTGTTAAAAAATCTGAAGCTAATTTCTCTAACTTGAATAATCCTGCACCTTTTCTTTCCGAAAAAAATTTTTTAAATAATTTTAATGAATCACTGAATCCAATTATCATGTCAAAATGGCTCATTATATTATTATTAAAAATAGGCCGCAAAAGTCGAGAACTATCAAAAGTTGCATTATGTGCAACTAATAAAACTTTTTTTCTAGGCGATTGAGAAAGTAGAAAATTTTTAAATAAATACAAAGCGTCGTTTATTTTTACTGTTTCAAGAACTGTGTCCCGTAAATATAACTCATTATTTTTTTTATGAAGACCAGTAGCTTTTGTTGCATTTGGTGAAATTTCTTTTTGGGATTTGATGTATACATTGAAATTATTATTCTGACTTTTGGCGGCTATTTGCAATATATATGCATCACCTTCAAGTCCCGTCGTCTCAATATCAAAATAAATAATATCGCACTCTTCGCGAGTAAATTTTTTTGCGTTTTCGGTACTTTGATCGATACAATGATTTACGGGTATAGACAGGCCGCAATTGCTACTATAAGTTATACCTTCTGATTTTTCATTATTTTTTCTTAAATTTTCCCGTTTTTTACGTAACTCAATTCTTCTTAACTTTGAATATTTAGTTTTAATTGCTACGGCTCTTTTGAATTTTTTCAAATTTGCTTTCCTAACATAGTTTTTAACTTTTTTTCCAATCGATAAATGTAGTGCTTTTTTATACAGAAGAATACTATTCTCGCCCTCGTTTTTGGCGCACACGCTGTCAGCAACTCTATAATCACAGGCTGCACTTGTACTTAAACATTTGTTCTTATGAGCTTTATTAGCAACAATATTATTGAAACTTTCGTTCGCCTGACTCGAAGCTGCAACAGAAAATTTTTGAGCGTTTGCAGCATATTTTGAAAATAAAATTACAAGCCGATCAAACAAATCAACGTCTGAGAACTGTACAGTATGCTTCGCATTACTTTTGCACCATTCTCCACATGCTTCGTGCTGCCCAAATAAATGATTTGGCATGATTTTTAGAGTTTCGGCCAAATTTATGCTGTCTCCTTTGTTTTGAGATACTGCGTAGGTGAAGCATTTTTTTATATGAGCAATGGCTCCTTTTCTGCTCAACTGACTGTGTATTTCGCGAATTTTATACAATTCATTGCTGAAATTCTTAGCCAAATGATTTTTATCAGCTAATTTATGGATGGTGACGTCGGAATTATCACGTCTTACTGCCGCGATCATGGAACTATCTTCGTCACCAACAATCGCTCGAACTTGTAGGCCAACTTTTTTCAAAATATTACTATGAGTAATTAGTTGAACCCCCGCATCTGCCTCCATGGCCTTGGCGCTGCCTTTAAGGCTCCTGGATACCAACCGCCCGCCCCCCTCGAGGGGTCTACAAATATGCTTTTCGCTCATGTTTCATAGCGGCTCTATTTCTCAACCGATTTTAATGAATAAGGTCTCATTTTAAAGATAAATAAATTTTGTACGAGATGACTTTTTTAGAATTTTCAAAAAATTATGATTTGAGTAAAAAAACTCGGTATGAAGTGTGTGTCTGCTTTCGAATACATATATCAGGACAAAGAAACATCTAATCGAAAATTCGAAAAAGTCATCTCGTACAAAATTTATTTAACTTTAAAATGAGACCTTATTCATTAAAATTGATGTTGAAATGTACCTGTTCTGAAACATGAGCTAAAACACTTTTTTCCACATTTTATCCGATAAAAACAAACTAAATGTGGCGCCACCACGTTGTCACGACAATATTCTGAAAGCTGGAAAGCAATGTAGGAGGTGACGACTTCCTCCACTCCTTCTTGCCAGCCGTTGTGTAAGGATGATACATGTGTTGACTTACACATTTTCCTGCTCTCACGTATATTACGTCATTAGCTGTCGCTGGAATATGGCAATGTTTCGGCGCGCCACGTCACCCATATTTGGGTGACGGGTATATGCTTCGGGGGGGGGGGGGGGGGGGGGGGTCGAAACACGCTGAGCGCCAAACGTGTTAAAACAAATTATACATATGCCTTTCATAATGATGTTTAAAATTACATTTTGAAATGTCTTGAAACGTCTTTCGCCTCTCAATGAATGATTTTGTTATATGGTTTTTCAGCTAATATATTCTTTCTTTCAGTATAAGATATGGAAATGTTTTCATATTATATGTAAACAAATAATGTTTTTGGCGGATTTGCGCATCCGCAGCAATACTGTTATTTGCTTGGTAAACAAAAGAAGCTAGTACCAAATCTGATCGTTGACCAGGTTTGGTAAAAGTTTTTCTGCTCTCTTCAAATTTGATTTAAAGTGAGTGAAAAATGCCATCCATGAAAGGAAAATTGAACGCGAAGAAAAGGAGGAAAGGCGAACATCTCCAAAGTTATTGGAAGAAAAAAAAGTAAGTAGTTTATCATAAATTAAAGTGATAAATATGTGTGTAGACTTTTAAAAAAGGCGGGATCAACGTTTTAAGCGTGAAGAAAGGCAGGAATTGCAATTGAATTTTAGGAATTTATTGAAAAAATAATTAACAATTTCAATTTTTTATTTTGAAGACATTTTATGGTATGTTTAAGGGGTAAAATCACTGTAGGATTTTCAAAAAATCGATGTTTTTTTCGCTTAAATGATACTTTAGGGTCATAAAAACAATATGCCTTTTGATTTATAGTGAAAAACAAATGTTAAAAGGTTCAATTATTTAAAAAAATTTAAGGATTAAAGTGTTCATAAAACTTTAAATGCGTTTTACACGAAACCACTTGGTTTATTAAATTATATTCCTCATTTCGAATGAGCCGTTGCTTTTGAAAGTGGGGAAAGTTCATCTTTTATATTTATTGTGAGTTGATTAAAAACGTAAAATTTATAAATAGGGGTTTGTAATAGGTAATTCGTTGATCAAATTTTAATAATTGTAAATTCTATTTTCGTTCGTTCCAAAAAAATTGTGAAAATCATTCTGTGAAATTTTGTGAAAATTATTTTGTGAAAAAATTACTTAAAACTAAATCTAATTGTAAATTAACATAAAAATGTAAATATGAATTTTATTTTCCTTCGCAATAGAGTTTTACAATTTCAATTGCCAGTCAAAAAAACTGTAATAATTGGTGGTGTCAATTGAAATTGTAATAAAATAATAAAACTTAAGCGGTAAAACCGCTCTAGGATTTTCAAAAAATCGATGTTTTTTTCGCTTAAATGATATTTTAGGGTCATAAAAACAATATGCTATTTGATTTATAGTAGAAAACAAATTTTAAAAGGTTAGAGGTTAACAAAAATTTCAAGGATTAAAGTGTTCATAAACTTTAAACGCGGTTTTTTCGAAACTACTTTTTCTAAACTGGGAGGACGGATTTCTCGGAGACTATTGCATGGATCGATTTGAAATTTTTACAGTAGCTTTAAAACAATATTCTCTTTGGAATTACGTAGCCGTTTTTTGATTGAATGTTAACTTTTTTTTTATAAACAATTTATTGCTCATTTTTAGGGCAAAAAATCGATTAATTTCTTAAAAAGTGCACCACTTCCACAAAATTTGATTTAAAAAAACCCCTACGTACTTCCAAAGCCAATCACATATAGATTATAAATTTTGTTTATTTTTTGTTCCATGACTCATATATGTCAGGAAATCTGTCCTCCCGTGGCGGTGTTTTCAAAAAAGCTGTTTTCGACGACGGGCTCTGTCGCCGCCATTTTATACGAAAATGACAATACAAAAATTGTTTTTCTTAATTCAATATGTGCTAAATAAACCCTCTGAAAATAGATTCTATTCAATTTGTCATATTTCCAAAATAAATTGTCAAATTTTGGTCTTTTTTCTGCCTCTAGAGTGGTTTTACCCCTTAAAGGTACAAAAAAAGTGTATATTTTATTTTCTTAATATTTATAAAGTAGTAGAAAATTCAAAGATGAGGCCGCATTCCAAGCATCGTATAGCTATTTATAATCTGTATCTTTTAATTTTTATGTGAAATAAAAAATTAAAAAATATTCTTGAAACCTAAGCTCACAGTTCGTCGATATATCCAATAAAAATTTTTAAAAAGCGTTAAACAAAAATGTCATTTTTCAGGGCTCTTTTATACTTTTTTATCGATAAGAATTTTTTAAACTCTTTTTTTTCGAGAACAATTCGATATACAGAATATAATTCAATTATCCAAAAAAACAAAACAAAAATTTTTAAACCTGTTTTTCTCGAAACTACATTTACATAATTTGTGTAGACAATAACTAAAAAACTGTAAATTCAATTTTAATGATTTTCGTTTGTTTTTGGGATAATTGACTTAACTTCTATGTATACGTGATTGTTTTTTTTTAAATTATAATTTAAATAATTGTTTTCAATACACAAAAGTACCACAAAGACCTGACAAATGAATTTGTTTGTTGAAATTCAGTTTTAAAAATTTTATTAGTAATTCAGACCATCTATAAACACAAGTTTAAAGAACATTTTTAAGTTTTTGTTTCAAATAACAATTAAAACTTGCAGATTATCCACAGCTACACGATTAGTGTAAAGAAATAAAACCCTCGAACTGTTACAACTTCATAAATATTAAAAGTACATAAAATATAAAAATGTTAATGTTAGTACTTTTTTCAATAAATTCCTTTCAAAAGTGCGCATTAAGGTATGTTGACTGGACGCAAAACTGTTTTTTGGCTTGTATGTTTAAAATCATGTTGAATTGTTATAACTCTACTTACTTCTTAACAAGCACTATTATAATAATCCTCCCTTAATTATAAACAACAGTCTTCCTACCTACTAACTTGGGAAATTTTGTTTTCTTTTTGCAATAGTTCTTCTAAGTGAATGTAATTGTTAATTATGATTTTGTATTGCAGAACGTTTGAAACATAAATTTTTCGATATTCGAAAGTACTATTTACAAAATCTTTAAATTAAAATCAAAATTTCTTTCTTTGCAATTCTATTAAACCCTTATAAGTTATTCGGGAAAAATATATCTTATTTGCATCTAGTGAGAAAGTTTTCACTAGGAAATAGTTCGCATGCAATGCATATCGCTTTTTGGTTTGTTTAGAAATTTTCTTTGGGTGTTTGATTTAATTTTGTTTTAATATTGAAAATTTTAATAATGCTCCTCAGCACATACTATAAAATGAATGAAATGAGTTTGAAATGAAATGATGTTTTATGTATTATTAGACCTGTTTCTATGTTAAAAAAAACTTTTTCTTGAGACCTATATTATTGCTAATTGTTATTGGTATTCGATTGGAAAAAGAGTAAATGTATTTAGTGTACATGTAGTGTTTTTTTAAGGGGATACTCTTGTGTGAGCTTTCCCTCTCCCCAAAAAGCAGCATTTTTTTAACGAAATTTCTCTCAGAAACTGGTGCTTACAATGGAAAATATTTTTTTATTACTGAAGGTTCTGCTCTAATAAAACAGAAATATTTTTCGGGTATGGAAATCCATATTTCGTTTTATCGAAGATTAAAACTCTAAATAAGCCGGATTTTAAACATTTACTCATTTCAAAGCATATAATTTACATTTGTCTGTACAATGGTCATTCACTGGCATGCGAGCAATTACTGGGCAGTTTACCCTATACCATATTTTATGAAAACGTGACTAATAGAAAAATTCATGGCTGAAAGGGTTAAGGGAACTATTTAATCATTTATTAATCATCATTTAATAGTCAGTCAATAATTGACATTAACGAATACTCCGTTTTTCTATCTTTTTGTCTGAAAGCATATAACTCAGTCGTTCGTTAATAGAACATAGTTAAAATAAATTAAGGTCTTAAAAACTGCCCTTCTTCAAACACTATTGTTTTTTCTATTGTGTAAATTTTGCATGTTTTCTATTCTCTATTGAAAAGAACCAACAACGGTGGCGGTGATAACAATGATGATAGTGCTTTCTTTACGGTGGAAGAAACTCCTACAAAACTGGTAAGTGTTACGCATGATTCAGGTAAGACTTTTGAAAAATCGCATGGGGTACAAAATTTGACTTTTGATCCGGTTTTTAATCCGGTTCCGTGTAATAGCTTGCTTACGAATGACGAAAACTTGCCTGCAATTTCTGCCGCTTTTAATACTGATTTCATAGAAAATGTACCCCATAACGCTTCCCAAGGACTGTCTTCTGAAAAAGAGACCACAGAAGATATTCCTTTCAACCTTAATGGAAGAAGAATAATTGATGTAGGCTACTTTCTGAACAGCATTATGGCGATTGCCGTTCACAAACCTTTTAATTGTTCTTTCGCTGATATGTACCCAGTTTCAGAATCCCGCAAAGGTTTTTATTCAGAAATAAGCTTTAAATGTAAAATGAGCGGTTTGATTAAAAAAATCGAAACTGAAGAAACAGGTACTTCTAACGTAACGGTAAATGCTTCTCTCGTCTCCGGTGTAATTAGCACCGGTGGCGGGTTTTCTCAGTTACGAGAAATTTGTGCAGCCACCAATATGCCATGCATGGCACAAAAGACATGGTCTCGAAATGAAAATATTGTGGGCGATGCATATCATAATGCTGCTTTAGAATTAATGTCGGAAGCAGCTAAAGAAGAAGCAAAACTCGCTCGTGAGAGGGGTGATGTAGATAAAGACGGATATCCTTGTATAACGGTGGTTGCGGATGGATCGTGGGCTAAACGTTCGTACAAAAGTAAATATAATTCATTATCAGGTGTAGCTACTATTGTAGGTTACCAGACCAAACGTGTCTTATTTATCGGTGTTAGAAATAAGTATTGTTCCATATGTGATCGTCATAAGGGCAATTCAAAAGTTCGCGAGCACGCCTGTTTTAAAAATTGGTCGGGAAGTAGTACAGCTATGGAAGCAGATGGCATTGTACAAGGCTTTAAAGATAGCGTTTCGATGTACGGCATAAAATATACACGATTAATTGCAGATGGAGACAGCAGTGTCCACCGGAAGCTCATTGATGCATTACCATACGGGCCTGCTCAATTAATTGAAAAAATCGAGTGCAGAAACCACATTCTTCGAAATTACTGTAGTCGTTTGACGACTCTTTGTCTAAACACCAAAATTGGGAATGTGGTTCATCGTAATGTCCTGAGGCAAAATCTATTACGCTTGCGAACGTCTGTAACCTCTGCGATACGGTACAGAAAGAGGCAAAAAGATCTGCCACAGCATCGCAAAATAGAGGAACTGCGGAAGGACATCATGAATGGGCCACTTCACGTTTTTGGCGATCATTCAGGATGTAAAACTCGCGACTATTTTTGTGATGGAAAGCCGAAAGTAGGCGAAATAAATTTAGTTCCCGAAATGAAAGGCACTGGATTCTTTCAAGAAATACAATCGGCCATGCATCGCGTTGCAGCAAACGCTACGAGTTTGATACAAGATGTAGATAATAACGTTGCAGAATTATTTAATTCACATATTGCAAAAGCTATCGGCGGCAAAAGAGTAAATTTAGCACTTCGTAGATCATATCAAATTCGTTGCGATGCCGCAGTCATAGAAATGAATTCTGGTGGAGAATTGCATGAAATTGTTCATAAAACAATAACAAATAGTGAAGCGGGACATTTTACCAAATTAATAACCATGCAGAGAAAACGCGATCGTGATTTAGAGCGTGCACGAAATGCATTGTCTTCTGGTTCCTCGAAAACATTGAATAAATACCACCCACAATCCACCGATGATAATTATGGCCCAAATGCAGCTGTACGTCCTGAAGAGACGGATTTGCAAGAAGCTGAATTAGAAACAGCAAAAGAGGTGTATTTAAACACTTTAAATTTAGAAAATAGGCAAGATATAGAAATTCGAACAAGGGGGCAGAATACTTCCCTTTCTTGGATGAAAGAAAGGCGAAAAAGAGTAACTGCGTCCGTTTTTGGCAACATTTGTAAATTAAGGGGTACAACTTCTTCTGCGAAATTAGTAGAGTCAATTAGGTATTCTTCTTTTATGGGAAATTCTAATACAAGGTGGGGCATTGAAAAAGAACCCTTAGCAATAAATGAATTTTCAGAAACGTACAGTTTGCAGGTACAACGTACTGGCCTAATAATAGACCAAAACTATCCTTTTTTGGCAGCATCCCCTGATGGTTTGATAGATGAGGATTCTATCATTGAGATAAAATGCCCGTCTTCAGCCAAAAATCTCACACCAAAGGAGGGAATTATTGAAAAAAAATTAAATTCTTAACTTTGGAGAACGATGTTATAAAACTTAAACCTACCGACGAATATATGTTTCAAGTTCAGGGTCTACTCCATGTAACAAAAAGGCAATATTGTTATTTTACTGTTTGGACACCTCGAGGTATAGTAGTAGATAAAATCAAACGGGATGACCTATTTTGGAAAAATAACATGGAAAAAAAACTTATAAATTTTTACAAAAATTGCCTTTTGCCTGAAATAGTTGATTCAAGAAAAGCTAGAGGTCTCCCGATTCGAAATGTAACACTTAATGGTACAAAATGCGATTCAGTTTCTAAATAATATTCGATTGAAAAGAAAATTGTGATTTTTTTAAAATAACAGTTATTGGTGGGTTTAATTTTTATGCTTCTTAAATCTTGAATATTCTTAAACTGATCTGTAAAATATAATTCAACAATTTTAATTTTTCCATGTCACTTTTCGCTTAAAAAATACGAATTGTTTGGTGTAGATTAAGTTTCCAATCTAAATTTCGACCCAGACTACATTCCACCGGAATAGTCTCAATTAATAAAAAAAATGGCGATCCAAAAATTAAATATGTAAATATGTAAATATGTAAATATGTAGATATTGTAAATAGATATCATATTAAAAATATTTACTAATAAAACTTGTAAATAATAGCTGAATTTCAAAATTACAGATTTCTATGTTGCTTCAGCTCGAGAATGTTCAAAATTTAAAGTACTGCAATATTTCTGCAATTTGTATCATGCTATTTCTTGCTTTTCAAAACAGCGTATATATTTGCTTAATAACATACTGCATATATGTGCCTAATAACACGCTGTATACATATATTTGCTTAATAACATGCTGTATATATTTGTTTAATAACGCGCTGTATATACATTTGTTTATTAACGTGCTGTATTTATATGCTTATTAACAAGCTGTATACATATATTTGCTTTTCAACACGCTGTATATATTTGCTTAATAACACGCTGTATATATTTGTCTATAAACGCGCTGTATTTATATGCTTATTAACAAGCTGTATACATACATTTGCTTCTCAACACGCTGTACACATTTCTTGCTTTTCAAAACAGCGTATATATTTGCTTAATAACATACTGCATATATGTGCCTAATAACACGCTGTATATATTTGTCTATAAACGTGCTGTATTTATATGCTTATTAACAAGCTGTACACATACATTTGCTTCTCAACACGCTGTATACATTCGCTTCACAAATAGCAGAAATTCATTGCTAGTACTTTTCTTTAGCAATTCCATGCAGTTAAAGCGAATAAAGTATTTTGTAGGAGTACTGTACAACTTTATCAGATATTTGTATGAAATATAACTTATTTTTCCAACTTCATTATTCTTTTTGGAGGCATGACATTTTAATAACACAAAATACTTCATGAGCTCAAGCAATTGTTATATTTATCTACAACTGCTTTGCACATAGGGCCAAAGCTTGTAGTTTCCATTAAAAATCATTTCATTACTCATTGTCCATGATTTTTTAAAAATATGTTTACATAGATAATCTAGTAGGATAATTCGATATAATTTTAACAATCTTAAATAAGATAATATAAATAACTACAAGATCTGGCCAGGATCTCCGCAAACAGCGACCGCCCCGTGGTGAGGTCTGGGAAACTTCTGGTATTTATACGGTTAATAAAATAACGGCATGAGTTTATTAACACAAGTTAAAAAATGTCAGAAGTTTGCAAACGGCTGTTGCAGTTGTTGATATATATGTATCATTAAAAATTTGTGTAAACCCTATTTATTAGGAACATTTTTATATACTTTTTTTTATTCCAGGAAGGCTGAATAAAAAAGACGTTTCAAGACATTAAAAAATTATCACACCATTTGAGAACAGAATCTAAATTAATTCTGTTTACTTTTTGAAAATTTATAATGTGACATTGTCACATTATAAATATTACTTGGTATTATTTTTTAATTATTGGCTTATTACTATTTTCACCTCTTTTTAGGGGACCTAAATACTGAAAGAATATGTGTATGTGTCTGTTAAAAGGGTTACTTTCGAATTTCAGCACTCTCAGGGTCTTAAATGCTTCAAAATAACCAAAAATAAATTCCCTACAAATTTCAGCTCTCTATCTCAATTCTTAATACCTCCGCACAAAGTTCGAATTCTCCAACTTAAAATCTTTAGGAAAGAAAACTTTTTGCCTTCTGATTTTTATATTTTGAGAATGTAATAACTGATATATTATAAATGGTATATTGTTATAGCAAATCGAATACTCTCCAAAAAAAGATTCTTGTTCAAATCTTGTAAGTTTAACCGGTATACAGTTATAAGCAGGTAAACTTGAAATTGTAAGAATTTGTCTGTTTTTATAAATTTTTAATATATTTTTTAAAGTTTTCTAGTTAACTGTTTTGTGGTTACAACGTTACTCCAAGAATTATTTAATTTGACTTGATTAGTACTCATAGTTGTAGGTATTTAACAGAATTTTGTCAAATTTGTTAACCCGATTCTTATAGATTTACATCTCTTAACAGTAATTATTTTTTTGTGGATTTTTTAATCAAATTGTATTTCATCATAATTTTTATATATCTATAATAGTAAAATCTAAAGTTAAAATGGAATTAACCCTTTGCGGTCGGTGTCTCCATAGCGGGGACATTTTGAAATCGTTGTTTTGAACATTACAGATATTACAAATTTTGTATTTTTACGTATTATAATTAGTGTTAAATACAACTGATTTGTTGTGTTACAAATCTATAAGAATCGGGTTAACAAAATTGTCAAAATTTAATTAGGTACCTACCTAACATAAGATCCATAATATTTCAGTTATTTCATTCTCAAAATATAAAAATCAGAATGCAAAAAGTCCTCTTTCCTATATATTTTAAGCTACACCCTAGTGTATATAGAAATTTGTATGATTTATAAATATTTTACGCAATGGAGAAGAAATATCTGAGATAATCTAGTTTCGGCATTTTCTTAGATTACTTTTTTCATTGAAACGTATAAATAAAACTTGAAAGTGAAAAAAGGAAAATATTCTAATTGTAAACATTAATATAAAATTGCAACATGTTATTTATGAAATAGATTGATTTTAGAAACGTATTTCACGTATACGCATAAACTCATAAAATTCAGTATGAATTATTAGTTATAAAAAGCGTTAGTCCCTTTAAATTTGTCGATGTATGTGTTTGCATGTGTAAACATAAATCGACCATCTAAGAAAACCTACACATGCAAAAGTGAAGTCTTCTTTTTTTTCACGACAGCAGGGGGATTTGAAAGAGGCAAGCTTCCTACATTGTATATTTTCTGTCTGTCTCTTTCGCATCATCACCTTTCTTTGTCGCAAAGATGGAAGCGGTGGGGAGAGCTCTACCGTGAGTTCTCCCCTTTTCCTATAAAGCAACCATCTCGCTCGACTCTATCTTACTCTCTCACACAGGAGTGGAATCAGTGCCATCTCTTGAGAGAAGTAAGCGAACCGCTTTGGGTATCCAGGAACCTTAAAATTACAGCGGCAGTCGTGATCAGTTTTATTGTGTCCCATGTCGCATTTTCTACATTTCCTATTTCTAGTCGTATAGTCTAGAATTTTTCCGGAGAGAAATCCTATAATGGCACTATAGCCATTCAAACTGTCGTAGCTGCGTCCGTTGCCACGCTTACTCCAGCCCATATCATACCCAACAATAATATTTACAATGTTTCCTATTGAAGAATCGAACGTTGAACTTAGCTCACTGTCTGATTCCTTATTCGAAGGTGAGGGTATGGAAGAATCAAGGACTTTCATGTAAGGATAAATATCATTACGGATTTCAGGTGGTCTGTAAAAACAGTGACAGTCTGTTAAGAATGCATAAAATAACGAATACATATGTATATATATATATATTTTTTTATTCATTTATTTTCGAAAGATTGTATTTGTAAAAAAAATCAGGAATTCACATGTAAATATAATTTGAAACTTGGTAGAAACCGAAAATAATATTTAGGTATAAGTCCAGTAAGAATAGTTACAAATATGAAAATATATAGTTTCAAATCAATTCATTATCATATTTAATGATATAACACAAAAGTAAATGAATATATTTTTCATCAAATACATAAATTCAGTGTAAATATAAAAGTTAAACACTCATAAAAATAGAACCGACTTACAAAATTGCATTTAGTTGTAAAAATTTGTATCTAGTTAAAATTCATAATACACCAGTAAAAAAATCATCAATCACCAATTTTTTGTAAATAAGATTTAGAATTCATTAAAAAAAATCTAATTTCTCATAATTTACTGTAAATAGAAAAAGTTTCACGGAAAGATATGAATGAGTGTTCATTTAAAAAAATTATCTGTCTTATTCAACGTACAATTCCTCGCAGAGTTCCTTCACTTTACTTATGACTAGATTACGTTCTTCTTCTGCAGCTCGTATACAACTACTTTCTGCTTCTTTTTCTATTACTTCACCAACCAACTTTTCATAACGTTTGTATACATTATTCGTCATCTCTGGAGAATCAGCGCAGGCTAAGATTTTATTCAAAGCTGTCTGACCTACACCAGAATGTACAGCACCTGAAACATTTTTGAAAAGTGATCATGAGATGAATTCATTGCGTATTCATACTACTCTTTATTACAATATTTATGTTAAATAATAATTAACTTACCCAACACAATTGACGTATTAATACTGGAAAGATTTTTATCAAATTTTCCTGAATGAACTGTAGAGTTTAAGTTGCATTTCATGCATTTCACAGACAGAACGGAATGTAAGCCGATACACTTTTCTTCTTGTATATTTTCCAAACTCAAAACATTTTTACATTTGTTGCATTTTAGATTTTTCCCGAGTTCATCTAATTGAACCATTCTTATTCCCTCTGCTACTTTTCTTTTTTCTACGACTTTTCTGATTACTACACCTTCTCTGTTTACCTTTTTTATTTCATTCATAGCTGTTACGGAATTCACATTTCGCTGGTTTCTTTTTTTCTTGATAAATCTGCCAGTTTTCAAACTTTTTACTTTTGGCATTGTTATTCAAATCTTAATTTTAAATTAAATTCAAAAAGCAAACAACGTATGCTTCTCCTTGTGGTCTGCTCAACTCACACAGGCACAGATTACGTCTGTCCATGTAAAGCTACGTTGCCGCACTTCTAACACACCAAACTACGCACACTCCCTCTCTCTCGCACGAACTTTTCTGTCTCTCTCTCTCGCCGAGTGAACGTCCTTAACTATTAAATTCACTCCCGCAATAGTAGTCTTTAATGCATACCGATGTGTATCAAGATGCTGCAGGAAAAGATTCATATTCGCTGTGAATATATACAATAATTTGATTCAAAGCTTACTTTGGGGATTCTGTATATATAAATTTTATATAAAAAAAATTTTTGTAATTCTATTTTTTTATTATATTATACCAATTTGTAATATAATCCATTAATTCAGAGAATGTTCCGGTAAGCCAAAAAGCTAATACGGTTAATTCACAGTTGACAGTTGTAAAAAGGTCACGGTGCTGCCATCTCTGTTTTATACAGTCGAAGTATGCCAGAAAAAATTCTGCCCTAAAGTATGCGTTAGGCGCAATAAAAAAATGTCGCCAAAACATGCGATATGTTCTGGAATATTTTGGCGACAGTCGTCAAAGTATCAAAATGTCGCCAAAATATACGATACATTAAAGAATGGTACTCGAAATATGCTCTGTAAATATACAGGGTGTCCGGCATAAGGTGTCGATGCCGAAAGGTGGTGATAGGGGGTGAAAAATGGAGACTAAAAGTTCAATACCATTTTTCAAAATTCGGATTAATTACAGAGTTATTAAATAAAACGTTCGACCAATCAGAACGCCGAAGAGGCGGTACCAAAATGTTAGACCCGGCCTTACTTGCCGGCGTGACGTCAAACAATAATAAGTAGTAGAAATAAAAATAAAAGAAGTAAGACGGTACGTTAAAACATTCTAATTCTAACATCTGTTATTGTTTTTATTTCTACTACTACACACTACAAGGTCTGTAATGTATTGTCGTTGGACAACAAAGTAGTAGTAGTAGTAGTTATTACTACTACTTTGAAGAAAGAAATAATACATAAGAAATAAAATGGCGAAAATCAAAAGCTTGAAATTCTTATTTGTATTATTTTTTTCTATTCCTACCACTACCACTACCGCTATTATTATTATTATTAATATTATTATTATTATTATTATTATTATGATCATCATCATCATCACTATTTTTTTTTTTTTTTTAAAAGGAGGAGAAAACACTTTATGTGCCGTCGGGGGATGCCTCCCCCGGTGTGTGGGACTCCTCCACACAGGCTACCCACTAAAAACCCCCCCCTCGGCTCCTCTCCCGGCCGGTCCTGCTCCTCACATGTCCACAGTCCGGGCGGCGGTATCTAGACCGCGGGAGCGGTCCTCTCCACACTTCATTCATTCGTCTCTTTTATACTTTCCTCACTTTCTCACTCACTCACACATCCTCCAGGCATCCATCGTCCTTTTTCGTCTTGAGTACGTCCGTCACGTACGTAGTTACGTCTGTCCATTTGTCTCTGTCCTGCAGCATTCTGTCGACGACGTTGTCCGGGCTGACCGGCCCAACGTTCATCTCGAGAAGCCGCCTTCTGTCGCCCCAGCGGTCGCACCTAAAAAAGGTGTGTTCCGCGTCGTCTCTGTCCCATCCGCAGTACCTGCAATGGGGGGTTTTAACCTTACCCATTTTGTGCAGGTACTGCCGGAAGTATCCGTGTCCGGAGAGGAACTGTGTTAGGTGGAAGTCCACTTCACCAAAGCTCCTCTCCTTCCACGGACGTATCGTCGGGATCAGTCGTCTCGTCCAGGCTCCAGGCACGTCCGTCGTCCAGCGTCTCTGCCATTCGTCGAGCGTCCTGGTTCCTTCGTCTACCGTGGCGTCGACTCGCCCCAGTTCGGTCCTCCGTTCCCATATCCTCCTGCGCTCGAGTGCGAGGAGGTCTATGGGAATTACCCCCGCGATGACAAGTACCGCTTCAGCCGATACCGTGCGGTATGCACACGCGATCCGCAGCGCGCCCCTTCTCTGCACACCGGTAATAGCTTGGCGGTACTTCTTTACTTTTAATGCGGAGGCCCAGATCTCTGCTCCGTAGAGGAGTATTGAGTGGGTCACTGTCATCAACAGTCTACGTGTGCTTGGTCGTGGTCCGTGCGTGTTGGCCATGAGTCGGCTAAGAGCTTTGGTCTTCTCCGTCGCCTTCTCTATGGCCCTCTGTATATGAGGCCAGAAGGTCAGCTTTGTATCCAGGGTGACCCCCAGGTACTTGACTTCCCCTCTGGTCTCGATCTGTTCCGTCCCTACGGTCATCGGCACGATCGTGGGGATCCGTTTCCTTGTCAGTAGTAGCAGTTCCGTCTTGTGAAGTGCCAGTTCCAGTCCGTGTTCGTTCATCCACCTGGTCACTCGTCTCATCGCCTGGTTCAACTTGAGTTGGGCCAGGTGTGAGTCCCGCTCCATGATGACGACCGCCACGTCGTCAGCGTAAGCGATGAGGGAAGTGTCCAGGGGCATTTCCAGTCTCAACAAACTGTCGTACAGTACGTTCCAAAAGTCGGGGCCGAGGATCGATCCTTGGGCTACGCCCGCGGATACCACCCTCTCTCTCGTACCCTCGTTCGTCTCGTACGTAATCCGTCGGTCTCTAAGATAGTCTTGTACAACTCGGAGAAGGTAGGGGGGTACCCGGAAGGTCGTTTTGAACGCCTCCAGGATATCCACCCACCTCGCCGAGTTGAACGCGTTGCGTACGTCGAGTGTGGCCAGCACGACTATGGGTCTAGCCGCGTGGCACGCCTCCTGTGCTTTGTCAAAAATGTCTATTACGTCTTGTATGGCGCCTATCGTCGATCGTCCTTTCCGAAATCCGTGTTGTCGGTCGGATAGGTCGCCAGCGTCTCGTATAGCGTCAAGTAGTCTCGGCCGTATCAGCAGCTCAAAGACTTTCCCCGCTGTGTTCAGTAGGCTAAGAGGTCTGTAGGAAGACGGCGAGTCGGGATCTCCCTTGCCCTTACTAATAAGAACTAGCCTCGCCACCTTCCATGATCTGCAAAATACGCCCTCAGTCAAGCAGTCATTATAGATTCCCAGGAGGATGCCCGGTCTATGCAGGGCAGTGAGTCGGACAACCTCGCCGGGAATACCGTCAGGTCCAGGTGCTTTCCCGTTCTTCAACGAGGAAGTTGCTCTAAGGAGCTCCTCCCCCGTGAACAACGGGACGTCCGTCAGTTCGTCCTCGTCTTCCTCCTCCACCCGTGTAGGGTGCGTGGGAAATAGTCCGTCTACAATCCGTTTCGTCGAGTCGGAGTCTCTCATCAACGGCGGGCCGCGAGCCCCCAGTTTTCGGGTTACTATCTTGTAACCGTCACCCCAGGGGTCGCCGTCCACGTCGTCGATAAGCTGTTTCCATTTCCGTCTCTTGCTTTCGTTGATCGCAAACCTCAGCCGCTTTTTGGCCACCTTTAACTCCGCGGAGAGTGAGGTCACGTCCCCGCGGGCACGCGCGCGCTGCATCCTCCTACGGAGCGCCAGGCAGCCACGGAGGAGGTCCACGATTTCGTCCGTCCACCAGTACTGTGCGCGTCTGTTCGTCCCGTGTCGTTTCCGTGGCATGGAGGCGTCGCAGAGTCGTTTGAAACTACTCATTGTCGCCTCCACTAGGTCTTCGACCCTATTTCTTTTGGATGACTCCTCGGAAGTCCGTGGGGACGGTGTTGCCATCGTCCGCAGACTCTCCAGGAGTCTGTCTCTGTTCAGTCGGTTTACGTCCCAGCGAAGGGGGCCCCGACTTCTACCTCTGTTCGTCGTCCTATCGTCCGTAACATTGAAGACAATGTACTGGTGGTCGCTGGCTGTGAAGTCGTCGATCACCCGCCATTGTCTTACTTTAGTCAGTATTCTGCTCGAGATTAGGGTGACATCGGGAATCGAGTCCCCGAATCCCGGGCGTCTATATGTCGGCGTGTCTCCGTCGTTTGCCACTGCCAGATCCAGCCTCGCGGCCATCTCTAACAGCAGCCGTCCCCGTTTGTTCGTCGTGGTCATTCCCCACTCGAGTGCCCGTGAGTTGAAATCGCCGGCGACGACTACATCACCCGTGATCCCCCTCAGGGCGTCCTCCAGGGAGTCTAGCTTTTCTTCAAACTCGCGGATACTACAGTTTGGAGTCAGGTAGACACTGACATAGGTGACAGCGCCAACCGTCATCCAAACGTAGTCTTCTCCTACCCCTCGTTTGCTGATGGTCCAGGCACTCCGCCCCCTAACCCAAAGCGCGGAGGTACCAGCCCTGTTGGCAAGCCATGTGTGTCGGTCCATGTCTCTGTACTGTTCACTCAGTATCAGCATGTCTGCGTCGAGTTCTGCAGCGATCTGAGGGAGCTGCGCGTGTGCCGCCCTGCTCCGGTTCAGATTTCCCTGCAGAACTACCGTCATCTGTTCGTCCGTTTGGCGTCAGTCAGCGCCGCCCTGAAAACAGCGCATTTCGCCGTTCCCGGGGCGTGCTTCTTGTCCTGTCCCTGTATATTAGCACACAGGAAGCAGCACGCTTGGGCCTCGCACTTCTTCCCGATGTGCCCACGTCCGCCGCATTTCCAGCAGCAGTCACGTCGGTCCGGTCCTGTGCAGTCCCGTCGTAGATGTCCGTAGCCGAGGCACTTGTGACACCTCGGCACCATCAGTCTCGGCCTAATGCGGCAGTACACCAGGCCGATTCGTATTTTTCCCGCCTGGAGCAGGACATTAGCGTCTGTCTCCTCGAGTTCGCACACGGCCATGACCTGCCCTCGGTCGTTTGGGCCGAACATGTGAACCTTTGGAGGCGTCCGTAACGTCGTCTTTGTCGCGAGTGCGTCGGTCACCTCGTCTGTCGTGGTCACACAGTCGAGGTCCATGATCTCCAAGGTGACCTTGGAGGTCATGTCGCGGACCTCTCCAGCTTTTCCGAGAGCTCCCTGGAGAGACTTCTGGAGATCCAGTCGTCCCTCCTGCCCCTTTCCGAGCCGAAGAAGTACCGCTCCCGTCTTCGTCTTCGTGATGGTCTTTATCTGGACGTTTCGGTCCGGGTCCACCGTCTTACGTATCGTCCGTATGACGTCGGCGTACGTCGTTCCAGTCGCCGGCTTAATAAGGACCGCGCTGCTCTTGGGTCTAGGCAGCGCGCGCTCCTGCGCCTTTGCAGGAGCTTTGCCCTTCGGTGTCTTGTTTTTAGGCGTGGCGTCCGTTTTTGGTGGAGTCCTGTCCTTTTTCCGTTTCACTGTCGTCCACGTCCCGTCGGTAGCGTGCTGTCCACTTGCTCCCGCGGCAATGTCCGTCTCCGGGGTCGTCTGGTCGCGCTTGCGTTTGGCCTTTTTAGGCAAAGCCGCTTGCGCGCCTGTCAGCTGTCCCTGTCTTTCTTTTTCTCGTTCACTCAGCCCGACCTCGGTGGCTTCGAAAATTTCTTTCATTCCGGTTTTGATGACACTACTGATGTTTTTTTGAACATCAGCCTGCGCCATCATCCCCTTAAGCGTTTCTTGTATGAAGAGGAACAGCTCCCGCAGCCTATCCTCCTCGCGTCTGACGTCCCGCGCCGCGCTGAGCTCCGCAGCTGGCTCCACGCTTTCCTGACTCGATATCTTCGCGGGGTACGTGAAAGCCGAGAATGACCCGGACCTCGTTCTCGGCGGTGTTCGTGACACGGATCCTCTCTTCTCGAAGGGGTTGGTAATCCCCTCGAAAAGGGAATCCGCGCCTGCTGTCTTCGATGTCCCGGCCCTATTTGTTGCTGTTGTCGTCGCCTTAATATTCTTGTTATTGTTGTTGTTTTTTTTGTCTGCCATTTTGATTGTATTTCTTTGTCTTACGACGGTTCGCCCATCATGGGAGCCACACCGCAGTGTGGCTACTATCCCCGCCGGTTTACACCCTAATGTTAAGCGACATCGAAACCGAGAGGCGGTTTATCAGGCGGTCGCACCCTATCGATGCCGAAGTGACTCTAAGAAAAATGTTACGGGATAGGCCCGCGCCATAAATGATGCTAAAGGTTTTACGTCACCCCCTACCGAAAGGGGCTAGACGGTGCTGCGGTTTTCCCCCCGCAGCTCAGGGTATGAGGAAATACTGACCAGGTAGACCTCCATACCTGCGCCCGGTTATCCCGCTTCAACCCCGAGATTGGCTCCAGTCAGCGGTTAAGTGAGCGGTTCTTCCACGTTTAACATACGCTTTCACGGGACCTTTGCCGACGTACCGAAGCACATCGGGCTTACGTTTACCCTTATTACTAACGCAGAGGTCAGGTACTAACATCACTCTCCGCTCCGGTCGGGGGGCTACTACTCCCCCCTTGGCTAGTCTCTCGGGAATATCCACGGGTCGCCGACCGCAGCCCATTCACTCAAACATTCGTACTGTTAGCTTGAATACCTCGGGGTCGCCAAGCCCGCACCATGGCCTCGATCATAACAATCGCAGCCACGGCTCCTGAGGGAGTTGGTCCGCGGCGGGAGACTTAGTTTCCCTGAGCCAGGTTTCACGCCAGCCGGGTCCCGTATAACTCCCGCTTAGCCCAGTCGCTTTGGCCTCTCCGTCCGGTCACGGCATGGGAACCGCGTTCCAGCGCGGGTCTGGCCGTAGCAGACTGGGCCGTTCCCCTATCCGCCACCTGGGGACGCGCCCGGTCGGCACTCAACCAAGCCGGGATCATCATCACTATTATTATTATTATTATTATTACTATTACTATTACTATTACTATTACTATTACTATTACTATTACTATTACTATTACTATTACTATTACTATTACTATTACTATTACTATTACTATTACTATTACTATTACTATTACTATTACTATTACTATTACTATTACTATTACTATTACTATTACTATTACTATTACTATTACTATTACTATTACTATTACTATTACTATTACTATTACTATTACTATTACTATTACTATTACTATTACTATTACTATTACTATTACTATTA